>RDRW01000293.1:0-103039 GCA_007896445.1 Puccinia hordei
GGCTGGCGTGTATGGCGGTGTATGGCAAACACACCAACCCAAACAACCAAAAAATGGCGTGTTTTTTGATGACACACCCGAGCCAGCCCCTTTTGGCGGGTTTGGCGGGCCACAACCAATCCACACTGGCTTTTTAAGTCACACCCAGTGCCCACTCCTGGTGTGCCTGTGAAACACGCCAATCAAGATTGGTGTGCTTTACAGGCACACCAATGTGGTTGGTGGGCCCGCACACCCTGGCTTTGGCTTATGGGAGACTTATATAGGCTCCCATGGGGCATAAGCCAGGGCGTGAAGGATATCCATTGGTGTTCCCCCCCCCGCCGTCACACCATGGATGACATCAGAGATGTCCAACTTGGAGATCTCTGGTGTCAAGACTGTATAACCTCATGGCCGGGGAGGAATTCCACCCCGGCCATGAGGTTGTGTAGCCTCACTCTTCCGGGGAGGAATTCCTCCCCAGCCATGAGGTTGTATAACTTCATGGCGGGAGGAATTCCTCCCCAGGCATGAGGTTGTGTAACTTCATGGCCAGGGAGGAA
Source organism: Puccinia hordei (assembly GCA_007896445.1). Lineage (NCBI taxonomy): Eukaryota > Fungi > Basidiomycota > Pucciniomycetes > Pucciniales > Pucciniaceae > Puccinia > Puccinia hordei. The sequence continues at coordinate 546 of RDRW01000293.1, forward strand.
TTCCACCCCGGCCATGAGGTTGTACAACTTCATGGCCAGGGAGGAATTCCACCCCGGCCATGAGGTTATACAACCTTGACACCAGAGATATCCATGTTGGACATCTCTGATGTCATCCATTGGCGTGCCTGCCAGCACGCCAATGGATATCCCGCACCCCTGCTTATGCCATGGGAGTACGTTAAGAAACGGTGGGCCCGCTATGCAAAATTAGCTGTACTTAGTGTAATGTGAGCTTTTGTTGCTACGCTAACACAAGTCTTTTAGCTGAGATTTTTGCAGCCAACGCTGAAAATTTGTCAGTAAAGAAAATAGTGGGTAGCGTAGCATTAGCGAAATCAAGAAAAAACAAGTTAACACTACAGAAAAAAAGTTAACATTACAGAAATTTCCTGTTAGCTGATTTTTAGCGGTTTTAGCTGGAATAAACGCTACGCTAACTGTTAGCGGAGTTCTCTTTTCAGCTACACTAACTTTTAGCGTAGCGCTCTTTTCAGCTAACTAAGGGCATCTCCACCGGGGTTGCTAAACCGGGTTGCTTTGCTAAATATAGCAACCCAACCCCAATATAGAAACTCCACCGGGGTTGCTATACCCCAGAAGCCCATACCTGTGTTGCTATAGGAGTGCCACATCTGGCACTCCTATAGCAACTTGATAGCAACCCACTGGCCAGGTATCACACAGAAAAAAAGTGTGATATCTGGCCCCTCCCCCCCCGGTCACTTTAAACCGCACACAACCGGGCACACCCAAAGCCTTTCACGAACCTCAAGCTGCAATATATTGTAGCTTGCGGTGTGTAGCAACCCAGCCTTGGGTTGCTATCACTCTGGCGAGGAGCCCTGGCACAGTTGATTTAGCAACATGGATAGCTCCACGCGGTGGAGATGGCCTAACTGTTAACATAGAACTCCTTTCAGCTATGCTAACTGTTAGTGTAGTGCCCTTTTGCAGTGCACTAACTGTTAGTTTAGCGCTATACTTGTGGGAGTATGGCAATCATGTCTTTTCTTGAGGCTTTGATTCTTTCAAATCAATATTTTCATGAATCCTGTAAAAGCATTTCTATTCCAGCTTTACTTGATTCCTTTGAGTTAAATAAGCATTTCTTCTCATTCTCTGATGGGCATTCTGATTACTGTTTCACCCACTTCCATATGAGCAAGATGTATTGCTCAAGTTGAAATTGATTAGACAGCAATCCCAATTCCCAAAGAAATGAAAGAAATGCATATCCAAATATTGGAAAAAGAAAAGATGAAAAAGAAACAAGCAACTTCTTTGAAAAAGAATAAAATAAAGATAGAAATTAAAAAATAAAATGAAAAAAACAGAAATAAGCTGTTTTGATTGCTGTAGCTGCACAAGTACAGGAGTTAAAACAGCATTTTGATTGCTTCACTTGTGAAAGTTGAGATTTTTGATTGCTTTACTTGCACAAGTACAGGATCCTAATTGGGCAGAGTGGACCAGCTTTGACCTCAGGCAGTGGAATTTATCACTCCTGCTATACTATAAGCAACTGCAACATACCTCATCAGTGTCACCCTCATTGGTGAGTAGGATTTTTAATGGGGGTGACATTGATTAGGTATGTTGCAGTTACTTTAGTATAGCAGGAGTGATAAATTCCCCTGTCTGAGGTCAAAGCTGGTGCATTCTGCTCAATTAGGATCCTGTACTTGCACAAGTAAAGCAATCAAAAATCTCTAATTGCACAAGTAAAGCAATCAACATGTTGTTTTAACTCCTGTACTTGTGCAAGTACAACAATCAAACCAGTTTATTTCTGTTTTTTTCATTTTATTTTTTAATTTCTATCTTTATTTTATTTTTTTTCAAAGAAATTTTTTGTTTCTTTTTCATCTTTTCTCTTTCCAATGTTTGGATATGCATTTATTTCATTTCTTTGGGAATTGGGATTGCTGTCTAATCAATTTCAACTTGAGAAATACATCTTGCTCATATGGAAGTGGGTGAAACAGTAATCAGAATGCCCATCAGATAATGAGAAGAAATGCATATTTACCTCAAAGGAAGAAAGTAAAGCAGGAAAAGAAATGCTTCAACAGGATTCATGAAAATAATAATTTCAAAGAATCAAAGTGTCAATACAAGAGATGATTGATATACTCCTACAAGTATAGTGCTAAACTAACAGTTAGTGTAGCGCAAAAAGGTCCTAGGCTAACAGTTAGTGTAGAACAAAAAGGCGCTACACTAACAGTTCCCATAGCTGGAAAGAGCGCTATGCTAACAGTTAGCGTAGCTGAACAGAGCGTTACACTAACAGTTAGTGTAGCTGAAAAGAGTGATACACTAACAGTTAGAGTAGCTGAAAAGAGTGCTACAATAACAGTTGGTGTAGTGTTTGTTCCAGCTAACAACACTACAAATCAGCTAACAGGAAATTTCTGTAAAATTAACTTTTTTTTTCAATGGCGCTAACACTACGCTAACTGCCATTTTTTCTGACAATGAAAATGTTTTAGCCTTAGCTTCCCAAAGCTTCAGCTAACAGTAATTTTGTGGTAGTGTAGCTAAAAAATCTAACATCACGCTACGCTAAAGCTCACATTAGCGTAGCGGGCCCACCGTTGGTACAACAATGTAATCAGCTATTTTGATTTTCGTACTTGCACTAGGATAGCACTACACTAACAGTTAGCATAGCTGAAAAGGGAAATATGCTAACAGTTAGTGTAGCTGAAAAGGGTTCTACACTAACATTTAGGTAATTGATGAATTTCCTAGTAGCAGGCAAGATTCAAGTGTAATTTATCAATCAAATGTCTTATAATGTTTTACTTATTGAATATTAAAAACTCAACAGTGGCATAGCCTAATGATAGTCACATCAGTCTCTGTAGCAATTTCTATTTTAAACCTAATGAGTCTAGTTATGGTCCATTTTCATTTTCATCTTCACATCTCTATTGTTTTTGTTTGTCTCATTTCATCCTTCATCTTTTAGGTTGTTTATTGTGACTTGTCCTTATTGCTACTTAAGCTGTGACTTGTACCCATTGCTACTTAAGCTTGTGACTTGTGTTGTGGTATTCCAAACCCTGTTTCAAGTATCATGCAGGATTATATTCTTTCATTATCTTTCAGAAGCTAAAATAGTAGCAATATAAGTGCATAATTGAAATCTAGGGTAAATTTAATCTATAAGTCACCCATTTATGTTAGGGTTTGCACGGCTAAATCAAAAGATATACAGTTAAAAAGAATTATAGTGAATAATAAGTACATAGTATATATATAGAAGTAGTATATAGTTTAGTGTCTGGTCACAAGACGCAGCACATGATCTGTGGCACAGCCTAAGTACATAACCTCACCAGCAGAAATAGCTCACTTTAGGTCACAAGACGCAGCACATGATCTGTGGCACAGCCTAAGTACATAACCTCACCAGCAGAAATAGCTCACTTTATGCACTCCCCGCATGAAGCAGTGCAGGATTAGAAAACACCACCAGCAGAAATAGCTCACTTTATGCACTCCATGCATGAAGGCAGCGTAGAAGAAGAGACCCCACCAGCATAAATACCTCAATCAGACATCCCACCAGAAAAAATCCCTCACATTTTACTATATAAAGGGGAGGTTGTTCCCTCCCAGAAAGAAAATCATCCCAGTTGGATCCCAGTTGGATCCCATGCCGCACCATCTAGCTAGCAAACTAAATGAAATTACTCATCCATATAAATAGTGTGATCTTAATCAGGTGACCCACAACAAAATCTTTCATATCAGTTTAAAATACACAAAAGAAACAAAAAGGGAAATTGTGCTCTTTTAACTAAAGGTTAAGGAAGAGGGTGCAACACTTTGAATATTTCACATTATACCAAAAACATCTTTTTACTCATTTCCTCAGACTACATCTAAAAAGAAAGAAATAAATCATAAACATATAAATACTTGTTTCCTCATCAATTCCAACAAAACCTTGTATTCCATTTACCACAAATTTCTGTAACAATCCATCTACTATCTACATCCCTGATCCCTTCATCAAGCTCATTGCTGATTATTTGTAGTTGAAATTAGATCTTTGTCTGATAAGAGTCTACTACATAAATAGTTCTCTTAAAAAAATAGAGAAGAAAGTTATCAGCCACAACAATAAATAAAATTGTTGTGTTAACTCTTGTATTAAATAGAGGGGCAGGTCTTTCAAACCACCCTTAACAGTTGTAATAAATTCATACATACCTGAAATACTATAAATGCTATTTCCCCCTCACAGAACTACCCCTGTCCCAAAAGGAGTTCTCACAGCATGCCACACTTTTTCAAAGACTATTCCATCCTATATTACTGAAGCTGAAAGAGGTGATGCTCTATTGGGCCACTCACGAGTAGTGTAGCCATGCAATGTTTAGTGGCTGACCCAAAAATATATTTGACATCCCATATGTTTGACTGTTTTTGTTGGCCTAGCCGAAAATTTTAGGGCTCCATTTTTTGTTTTACCCACATGATGTTCTACTGAGAAAAGAGAAAATTAAATAAAATAAACACGGATTATGATCACAGCATTAACCAAAGATAAAAAAAAACTCATTCATATTCTGGGGTTTTTTTTTTATAACTTTTTGTCTTTTCAGAAAATCTTGGACCAAAATTGATTCCATTTACTTTTGGAATCCCATAAAATCTTTGTGTTTTATCTTGCCAGCTTTTAGATAGGGCTCAAGGCCAAGAGCATCCTCGAAGCCACCATCCTCCTCAAAACGGTGTTGATGTAGATGTATCAAACTAACAAAAAAGCTCATATTCGGAACCGGAGCAGCTTGTTTACCCTGTCGGCTCAGTACGAGGTGCCTGGCTGCTTGCCCTCTGCCTTCCTAATGAGGGGCACTAACCAAGCAATGGCTCCGTGCCTGCCTGTTGTGAGACAGAAGATGAAGGCGTGAGACACTTAAGGCAGATACTGATGTCTAAATGATAATCAAGTCCATAATCCAAATTGATTTTGTTTCATTTTGTCCAACATTTTCCGAAAACACAATATTGGGATAAATTGTTCAGAAATATGTGGGTAATCAGGAGATAAGCCACTAGATTACAAGCATTGGACATTGGTTCAGTTAAAGATTACTTTGAGATTTCCAGATTTAAATCGTTGCCAGCTATTTGAGTTGTTGTTCCAGCGGCTGTGGATGTATGTTCCTTCCTTTTTTTTTTAGGTGGATTTGGCCAAGAAGTAATTCAAGGAGCAAATCATATTTAAAATCCTTACGATTCAGTCCCACCATCGCCTGGGGCACTGGGAGGGTATAATTTATTACCAGATTTATCAACGACCGTCTTGAAATACTGGGGAGGAATCAGTCTTGAGTCCGGGAGTCCTTCGCTTAGGATTACCCCATTTGATGAAACAAAAAAATTCATGTTATCTAGTATGACAAACGATCGTATCAGTAGTGTGATCCGAGTTGATTCTCTAGTTCACGGATAATCTGACCTTGAAAGCACTTCTCAACGTCCAAATAAATGAAGATCTCGCATGATGCCCGCATTCCTAGAACACATAAACGCAACATCCATAACTGCTGGGAAACTAATAACTATCAAGTAGTGGTGAATCGATCAAACACCTACCGCTGATAACTCCCTCTTCTCCCAACAACCCTTTGGCAAAATGAATGTGTGTTCTTGACATGGGTTTGAGACCTTCTTGAGCTTGTTGAAATCAAGAATCAAAGTAAACTAGATGAGTTTGAATGATATCTAACTTTTGGGATGAAGTAAATCATTACCAATATCGTTCCACGCTTTTACATAGGTCCCATGTACCGCGGTTGGGAGCTGGGAGGGATCGTTGATTGGCTCCAAGTCGGGTCGATCAACCTACTCAAGTAATATTCTGATCAATCTATTGAGTTGGTGATTGTCTGGAGGGGTAAGGATATTTACATACTTGTTTCAACGAGTGTCCTTGGTTAGCTCGGATGAATTTGATAGTAGTGCCATCGGCCTGTTCTTCTTCGATGATTGTAAACCGCTGCTTCTCGTTATCAGCCACTACCCGATAGATATCATCGATGGTATATTTCTTCAGCTTGGGACATTTCAGCTGGAGTAAGAAGAGTCAGAGGACCAATACCAAGCATGATGAACAAAAAAAGGGAGAGGAACTGACAAGTTCGTCTAATCTGATATATCCATCCGATCTGATTTCCAGTCGTTCCTTGAGCGCCCCATGTCGTAATACGTATGATAGTAGCTTGGACAGAGTGACATCAGGCGAATCGATCGGCCGGTCACCTCGGTTCTTTTTCTCTCTTCGTTTATTACTGGTCAGCTTGACTTCTGAACTTGGTGGATCGTTGGTGGGTTGGGTTGTTCCTGCGAGTACTACTTCCGACTCGTCCATGATGTTTATGTTCTCGGCAGGATTCGTATCGTATTGATCGGATGAAGTTGGTCGGGCCCAGGAATTCTGGCTGTTGATGAGCCTGCTGGTTCAAACCCAACTTCACCACCATCTACTTCCTTCCAACAATATTCCTTACTAACTCAGATCAGACAGTCAGTTTAGTCCTCAAACATCTTCCTCTTCAAGAGTTCGTTATCATGAGCTTGATAACGATCACCAAATCAGTCTTCGACCATCCCTTGCATCAAGCTTTCGGGATCCCGGGCCTGATAATGATGATCCACTGCCAAGGATGGAAGCCACCTTCCCAACACGCAAGATATCTGAACATTTACGTTTAAATTTTGACTTTCACCTGAAGTTTTGTGCAGACTGCGCATGTTCTAATGCTGGTCAATTTTTCTTGTACATGTTCAGCCAACAGGATCACCCTTCCTCGAGGTTATCCGTTGCCTCATCGTGAAACACTCATACAATCCCAGGAAACCGGTCAAGTTCCGTCTTGCCCGCTCTCTACACGATGCAAGCAGTCCTCCTAAGCTTCATGTGCAAGCACGATGCACGAGTCAGCTCTTACAGTTTAAAACTTACCAGTCCCAATCTCGCCACATCGATCACCGTGCCGTTGGTCCCGCTGGCGAGGATAGGGCGACAGCAGATCTAGACGATATCAAACGCGATCTCGACTGAACCGACCGTCTTCTCGAATTTTCAAGATAACTAGATAATGACCAGAGCAATCTCGGTAATGAGCGTGAAGACCTGAACTAGAGGCTCAAAGATCCCCTGGTAAGCTTCGCCCAGAACACTTGCTGTTTGCCAGCCTTGGAGCTTCATTCCGCCTCTTTGCCATTCATTTAAATCTGAATTTGTAAATTTGTCCTTTGCCTCTTTGGAGAGGGACACGATCGGGAGTGATGAATGATGATTTGGAAATTGGGATTGCATAGTCTCATACTCATAGCCATGCACTGTTTCCCTATTCCACCCTCTGAGCGTAAGGGACTTGATTACATACGTTAAGTGGAGAGCGTGTATATTTTCCAAGTGGTTAGGATCAGACGTCAAGAGAATTAGGCATCCGGTACCGGTCATCAAGGGAGAAGCCACTCACTCCGTGTCTGGACCATCACGCAAGCTACAGTTTTGGATGATAGCATGTTGCTCTTTTGATGACCGGTACCGCTCTTAGGGGTAGTGGAGCTCTGTTGTTGGAAGGTGCCGGTCCTTGGGAGAGAGTGTGAGGGTCTTGAGGACGCTCTAAGTCCTGTGGGTCTGTGTCTTCGGCAACATAGTCTTCCAAATTGTTTAATGTGTAGCTTCTTGATCAACAAATCGATTCTTTGTCAGATGTGTCAGGGTCTTTTTAGTCAAGTTGTATCTCTCGTTCATTTATTACTCTATCATACGTTTTGGATATCAGAGAGAATTCCCAGCTTCAGAAACAAGAAAGAAATCTAAATCCTCAGCAATACTCATTCGTGAGCAGTCATACAAGACCCAAAACATTATTTGGATCGGAAGTAGAAGAAAACAATATACATGCAAAAATCTTTTAAAATCCGAAATCTCTAGGTGTGTACTTTACAATTCTTTTAACCTTTCGGCACCAGTTTTTGAGGTCGCCATCCAAACCAGCACGAATGATTTCGAGGTTTTTGACTCGATAGGATTCGTACTTTTGAAACGGCTCAAAGGGCTCGGAGGAGATAAGCCATTCTTGGGCGGGATTTAGCTTGAAGCTATTGGAGGCAGCTGAGTGATGGGTGCCATCATCCCGGTGCCGAAGTTGGGAGAGTGTATTCCATTCGGAGGCTTCCAGGCCTAGGCCGCTCAGCCCCATCAGCCTTTCTGGTCTCACCGTCCGCCGGCCGACCTTGTTCACCATCCGGGTAATCGATAGACACTGCAGTGGAACATGAAACATCCAGTTTTTTTTAGTCATGCCCATCCATCAGACAATTGCACACTCAGAGAAAAGAAAAGAAAAAGTTTACATTCAGAGTGCGGGTTTGGGATCCTTTGGGTGGGTCGGTTGTGAAAGTTGCCAAAAGGTAGAGCTATTAAGACAGGCAGTAGAAGGAGTGGGTCAGACATCAAGCGTCTGATGCACGGAGAGAAGGATGAGAATAATCACCCATTTCTGGTCCCAAGCAACCGGGCGGAGCTCTACTTCAAAATCAGCTAGGATCTATATGAAAGTAAAATAAATAGATCGGGCAAGTGGTCAGATGGTACAGTTTCCAAATAATATCAGGTTAGAGGGAAAATAAAAGTAGAGTATGATTTCTTACGGGGATTTCAGAGAAATAGGTAAAATGAGTCGAGGCTATCATCGGGCGGACCCGCTCGTGGTCCGCTCGCATAGCCGCCCCAATCATTCGGATCTGCCACATCGCTCGTGCTTCGTCCAAGGCAATCGCATAGGCCGAGTTAGACATGTGGAACATAAAATCACCTGTTTGGTTGAAAAAAAGGGGATGTACAAGGTTTTTTAAGGACATTAATGAGAATAGGGACATCTCTCGAAACTTGAAAGACTGACAAGTATTCCAAGTGGCACAATGTTTTTGAGACGATTCGGGCCTCGAATGGGCTTTTACCCAAGATACCCAAGTTGGAGACAAAAGCGGCAGTAGACGAGCCGAGTTTCCAGCGCAACAGTTTAGCGTTGAAGATGGGGAGGAAGAGTGTCATAGCGTGCCAATAGAAAGGGAGGATTCGCCAGTTGAGGACGGCGAGCCAGAGAGCGAGCCAATGGAACAGCCGACGAAAGGCACCCACCTTTGGTCCGGGTCTGCCGTACCGCAGAGCTAGAATTGAAATGAGAATCGTACTGGGGCGCGGCCGGAGTCGGGCCAGCTGGTTCGAGGCTGGTTGCCACTTCTTTTGACTGGTCAAACCCTGCCTACTCTTGTTGGTCTCAGTCGCCCGATCTTCTGTCCTGGAAGCTGCTGTCATGACGTCACTAGCTGGATATCGGATCCAAGAAGATGATGTGTGAGTGTGTGTGTGTGTGCTCTCAAAATCTCCAGTTGGCCAAATGATTCTGTTCGCGTGAGTTAGTTGTCTACTCAAAGTGCTCGAGTTGGTCGATCACGTGCGTTTGATCTTCGTATCGTTGTTGCTTCGGTTTCCAACAACTCGAGGTCACTGGGTTTGGTATTGAGTTTGTGGTTGTGGAGGTCTCCCGCAGCGTTGTTAGGCTAGCGGTAAACTGGGGCCTTGCCAAGTGGCATCTGGCCTCGTCAGGGGTTCGACTCCCCTACAACGCAGTGATGAGGGGATCATTGCAGTCTGATACTTTTCCAATCCTTTTGTCATTGTTTACAGTCTGTTACTCGAGTCAGGTTAACACAGATGACCTCCTGCAGGCCCCTTGCAAACCTTGTAGAAAAGTGTCTATCTCACATTGAAAAAAATAGAAATAAAAATAGATACCAAGAACATCCACACAAGTTGCTTACTGTGAAGTAACATTGAATGCATGGAGTTCTTTCCAGCTCACACTATGGACAATTACCAGACAATGTGGAGTGCAGCGTCACCTGGGGTTTCACATGAATTTTAGAGGTTGTGCAACCAAATCAAAGTTGAATATGCAACATCATCAACCCCCTCACAGTGACACTAGCCCCCTTGCAGCAACAGATGATTCTACTCAACATACACATACCAAACCACCACAACCTAGATCAACCACCACCACTGTTGCCACCTGGATCAACCACCACTGCTGCCGTCAACTTGAACAAAACCACCACCACTGCACTAATGACTGAAACAGCAATGTGTAATACATTTGAGATTGACTTCTCCCAACTTCCACCCAGGCCGCTCTCAGCCTGTTCAACATTCCACAAACAATCCAACTTGCCACCTTTGATCAATGAGTCAACTCACTCTGCTGCACAAGTTGAGTTCATATTCCTTGCTTGCTTTGAACCATACTGATGTGTAATCTCAGCATTGTTATCCCACAAAATCTACCCACCACCCTCTTGCCTCCATTGTTCTCACCATCTAACTCACATTACCAATATTTTCCATGGATCTCTGTGAATTCTCTGTCTGCATGGTTTTCCAATTCACTGCAGAAGATGGCCAACAACAACCTGGGCAGTACTTATCTTCCCAAAATGCTGCCATGCATCAACTGGATGAATATCATTAATTAAATACAATTTCTGCAATCCACTCACAGTCAGACTCCTCCATTGCATCAAGCTCACCCATCTCTGAGCCAGAGAATGAATTGTCTTCCCTCTTTGTGGAACAGAATCCATTATCTCATGAGCCTCATTTTTTCACCTCTTAGAAGCTTTACTCATCTACTTAATGTTTTCATTGTAGTATTCACTGCAAATATGATTGTATCAGATTTGAAATCTGGCATTATGTCAGTTGAAAAAATCTTATGTTATATCAGAAAAACTGGTATGTTGTCCACCACAACTGATATTACATCTACCTGTAATGATATTATGTCTATCATGAGTGATATTGCATCATCTCAAAATATTTAATATCAACATGACTGACTTTATATCACATTTTTACATCTGATATAATGCTCATGGGCCAAAATGTTATGTCAGATAAAAAAATCTGATATAAACTCAGTGTTTTTGATATTGAATAGGTTGAACTGATTCAATATCTGTGATGATAGAAACAATATCATCTCAGGTAGACTTAACCTCAGTTGCGGTAGACACAATACCAGTCTTGTCTGATGTAATACCAGTTTTTTTTTAACTGATGTAATGCCAGATGTGGGAACCTGATAAAATTATTCTGGCAGTGCTTCATAATACTTTTTGGATTGTGGCTCCATCTCTTCTGTATGTCATGAGCCGTATTGCGGGCCCGCCCGCACCAGAGCCCGCACCACATGTAGATAGTCTATCATGTACATGTCACAGACAGGCCACTATATAGTCTGTCAGGACAAGGATCCACATCCCTTCCTCATCCTGCAATCTACATTATAGGATCCCGAAACCCCAGAAACCCCAGAACCCCAGTGCCTTCCTCTCCCAAGATCAGACCATAACACTGTAATTTTAGCCAAGAAAATTGCAAGACTACAATCCAGGCTATCATCAACAATCTCAGTGCAGCCGCAAAGCACCCACATTTAATTCAAGACATCAAGGCAATTCTGCACAATCCAAAAATATTTGTTGCAAAGGCCTACCTTGCTGTTGAACTTGTGACTCAACTCTGCTGTTTAATACATTTTTGGCTATATGAACTTGATCTGACTGCCCACTGGTGGTGTAACTACAAGAAATTTAGTAACTTGGATCCCTGTGATGAAGAACTATATCTCCACAAGAAGATTCATTGAGGCCATAAAGACATTTGAGATCTTGTGCATTGTCCCAAACTACCTGATGCTCCCGTTGCTGTTGTGGGAATACCTCAATGTGTTCTTCTTTCTCAAGAAATCCTAATGTGGAAAAAATGGCTGCTGTCCAAGCCAGAGACTGAGACCAAAATGGAAGCCTGGATTCAAAAAATAATCTCAGTGACAAGACAGAATAAACCAGTTTTCTTTCACTTTCATGTCTTAATCTCCCACCAACTATTTGGAATAAGCTGTTGCACATGCCCATTTCCGGAATCACCCCCAGGCCTTACTCCCCTGATCCCCTGACATTCAACCATCTCCTCAGCCCATTCATTGACAAACTTATTAGCTTAGACGCTGGTATCCTCATCCCAACCCATCAATACCCAGTTGGTTGGTTGGTTCAAGTGAAACTCTTTTGTGTCTATGGTGATGTACTTGCCACCAAGAAAGTCATTGGTTATGCCTCACATTCAGCAAAAGAATTTTGATCATTCTGTCATGCCAAACAACCCAAAATCCACTTATTAAAGCTATCTAAAAGGCGCAAAAAAGAAGAAACAACCTCCTCCACTTGGAACCCAAAAAACGCTTGATCAAAAGGTAAATAAGATGACATCCTGAAAGCTACAGGCGTCCAATGGTTGGAACTAAATTGAATGTGTTATTTGTACTGTTAGGAGTGATGCACAACTGGCTGGAAGGCATATTACAAGGCCACTTTTGCTATCAATGGAAATTTGGATGGGTCCCGCCAGGCCAAGCAAAGAAGAAACATCAGAACAGCTTGAGACAAAGGACGGGTCCCAATAAGTGTGCTCAAACAACAACTGAATTGATTGAGATAGCCATGGAAATTGACAATGACAAGATTTCTTATCAAACCAATGATGATGAAGACATCTTACTGAATGGCGTGTTTGGTGGTAGTTTCTTTACCAAAGATGATGTCAAACAATTTTGTGCTGTTATGAAGCACATTGTACTGCCACCCAAGGTTCCGCATTTACCTTTGAATCTTGGAGAAACAAGCCATGGAAAACTGAGCCCATCTCAACGGCTTGTACTGTTTGTGTATATTTTCCCATTGGTGATTTGTGAACTCTAGATTGATGGAGTAGGTTCAATCAACCTTGGCTGAAATAGGTACAAATTCTTGGCAAACACTGCTCAAATTGTTTAATGTACGCATGTGGTTTTTGCGTGAAAATTCAAGCAAAGCAATCTCAAACACTTTGAGATGCATTGCAAGAAATACACAAATTTGGCTGCAGATCTATTCAAAGGGATCAAAGTCCAGCCAAATCATCACTTTTCACTACACATCCCTCAACACATTTCCAATTGGGGCCCACTGACCAGTGTAGCAGAGTTCTCAGGGGAGCGCCTGATTGGATTCTTGCAAAAAATTAATACTAAAAAAAGATTGGTGAGTTGTATTAATTTTTCCAATATTTTCCATTAATTACCTAATGGTCTTACAGATGAGATGCACAAAATCATTATAACACATGGATGTCAACTGCAACTCACAATGGCCAACTTGGCATACAATACAATGACCAACACTTGGGGTGATGACAAGCCAAAAAGCATGCAGAAAAAAAAGGACATACAACTATCAAAATCACGGTATACACTGCTTTTCAACCTGGTGGAAAGCAAAGATCAGTCAGTGGTCAATTTGACCACCCTCCCAGTGCCAAGGCATTGTTGGGTTTTGTCCACTTGTGTGCTTCCCATTCAATCAATTGACTGTGGTGGATTACGGGTTGGTTCAATGAGGCCACAGAATTGTATTTTGGCTGAGGTGGGGGGGAAATGAGTTATGGGCTTGTCTGGAAGTGCTACAGATACCAAAACGGCTTGGGCAATGAGGCCAAATTCGTATTGATGTCAACAATCACCAACATGTATCCAAAGAAAATGGATGCATGTGCAACTTTTTCATTCTGCTACTTGCTCTTCCTCTTCAGCATGGTTGTGGGGCGGGTTGAAGGCAGAAAAGAGGTAATCATTCCCTCTCAAGTGGTCTCTCTGGCATCACACCAGATGCTAGATAGCAATATGCTAGGCATTCCTCAAAATGGCATAGCACTTGTCCCCCAGGGTTACAATGCATTCCTCAAAATCCCTGGCCATGAATGTGAATGACTTGATCATTATGTAAAATTATCAGCTTATCTCTTTTTGTGTTCCATTTCACAACCTGTCACACTGTTTCTTGAACTATGTTCTTTTTCTGTCATCAATATGTGTGCTCTCCTTTTACTACCCCTCAGCAGTTCCATCAAGTAATCTGATGCCATGGTTTCATGAACACATTGCACCTCTTCTGCCCAATTTTCCTGAGGAGATTGGGAGAAAATGATATTAAACTAATGCTGGCATGGGATGCTAATACCACATGGGGGGGGGCTGAGAGATTCAAGACTAAAAATAGCAGTAGCACTCAACTGAGATGCATGCACACATCCATAGACTGTGGGCCTATTGTGTTAACCTTCAAACAAGATACCTCCCAAAATTTATTCATCAGAATTGATCTGGTGAAGTTTGGACCTGGCAAAATTTTGATTTTGGAGAGCCAAGTCCTTGGTCCCTATCAGCGCAATTATTCCCATAAAATCTGTCTGGGGATCCTTGTAAGCTGTACGCACAAGACTTAGATCATGAGCCATGTTGGCTATCAATTGAATTGAAACAACCTCATAGGGCTGTAAGCATCAGTTATATTTCTTGAGTGAAACCCAGGATAGATCAAACATTGCATAAGGGAAATTCTTGCATCTTATCTATCTATACAAGTAAAAGAATAAACAAGTCATAGAAAATTAGAATCAATGGAAACAAAGAGGAAGTGAAAATAAAAACTAGAAAAAAAACCAAACATGAGGCCATCTGTGGGAATGCAGGTGATCACAAAACCTCAAACACAAGATTCTGATGTGCAGTCAACTTTCTACAATTCCTGATCAGCCTCCAGGATCTCACCCATTGGGAAGTCCCCTTCAAATTCTCCATATTCAGCTTCATAATCATCCTTGTCATCATTACTCCCATTCTCATCTTCCCTGTCCTCAACCACAAAGTTGTCTTCCTCTTCATTGTATAATTCCCCAGCATCACCTTTGACATGATACTCATCTTCAGAGATATCCGGGCTTGGCTGATTTAGATCAATCCCATCTCCCTCTTCATCCACTTTGGCACCCTGGACATCATTCTCAGTCCGATTGTCAGAAGAATCCTTTTCCAACAGACCATAGGGTTCCGCCAACACCTCCCAATACTTCCTAGTGAAGGTTGAAGTGGATTTTTTTTCTGGTTTATGTTCACCTTTAGGCAGTAATGATTGGTTGTTTTTGGGGAGAAAAGCTAGTGTGTCTTGATTGGGGATAGACTGTTTCTGAGAATTTACAAGACTGTGGTACCATTTTGGATGGTAGATATTGGTTGGTAATCCCTTTGGCACAATCTTGTAAGCTAAAACTTTCCGGAGTCTTTGGAAATCATAGAATAATGCACCTTCCTGTTTTTAGCTAGTGGATCTTGCTCTTTTGACTTCTTCATTACTGCTTCCAAAATAAAGTATCCAAATTATGGAACATTTGGATAAAAGTAGTTAATAATAGATTGCATAAGGAAAGAAATATAATATACCTGTCAATAGGCAAGTATTTATAGTATTGATTATGTACAATGAATTGTGTATATATGATGAAAAAGGGAATTGTGAAATGATGGGTGACATCTGTTGAGTCTTTCATTTATGACATAAAATTAGTGAGGGGTAATTCATTAGGTAATGGTTACGTGACTGAGCTACTATACCCCCCCACTCAACAAGACACCCATAACTGTTGACTAAGACCATCTCCTCCATGGGGAGCCATACGGGTCGCTATATTTACTGTGCCGGTGCACCTTGCCGCAGTCTTAGCAACACAAGGCTGGGTTGCTACACACCACAAGTAAAATTTAGAAACGGTGAAACCCTTCCCCCGTGTGTTACCAAGACGTCTTGGTAACACCCGGACACGTTGTATTCACCTTTAGTTGCATTGTGATGCAACTTTCTACAATCAAATTGTGCATACACTTCATGCTGTTCATAGTGCAGCATGTAAATCAACAGCACCAGAAAAAAAGAGTGAAAACAAGAGTGAAAACAAGAGTGAAAATAGAGTGAAAATAGAGTGAAAAAAAGAGTGAAAAAAAGAGAGAGAAAAAAAGAGAGAAAAAAAGAGAGAAAAAAAGAGAGAAAAAAAAAGAGAGAAAAAAAAAGAGAGAAAAATGAAGAGAGAAAAATAAAGAGAGAAAAATAAAGAGAGAAAAATAAAAGAGAGAAAAAAAGAGAGAAAAAAAAGAGAGAAAAAAAAAGAGAAAAAAAAAGAGAGAAAAAACAAGAGAGAAAAAAAAGAGAGAAAAAAAATGAGAGAAAAAAAAAGAGAGAAAAAAAAAGAGAGAAAAAAAAAGAGAGAAAAAAAAGAGAGAAAAAAAAGAGAGAAAAAAAAAGAGCGAAAAAAAAGAGAGAAAAAAAGGAGAGAAAAAAAAGAGAGAAAAAAAAAGAGAGAAAAAAAAGAGAGAAAAAAAAAGAGAGAAAAAAAAGAGAGAAAAAAAAAGAGAGAAAAAAAAAGAGAGAAAAAAAAAGAGAGAAAAAAAAAAGAGAGAAAAAAAAGAGAGAAAAAAAAGAGAGAAAAAAAAGAGAGAAAAAAAAAAGAGAGAAAAAAAAAGAGAGAAAAAAAAGAGAGAAAAAAAAAGAGAGAAAAAAAAGAGAAAGAGAAAAATAAATAAAAAAATAAAGAGAATGGAAAATATAGGGCATTAATAAAAAAACCCAGTTTTTCCGCATTTACACCCGGTATTCTGCGCAGCTGCGGCTGCGCAGTGCACCCGGTTTTCCGCATTTACACCCGGTTTTTTTTAATTTTTAATTTTCAAGCAAATAGCATGTGGAGGGCGGCATTTGATGCGCGTGACCTCCCCAATCATCCTCATTTAATATTTTATTTAAAACAAATAAAATAAACAATTAAAACCAGGAAAATAAACAAAATAAAATAAAATAAAATTATGGAGGGCGGCGTTTTAAATAAGTAAAACAAGTAAAATAAACAAAATTAAATAATATAAAATTAAATAAATAAGAATGAATGAAATGAATAAAATAAATTAATTAATTAAAAGAAAGAGACATAATTGCAAGTTAATCATTTATGAATAACGCAACCTCCCCAATCATTCTCATTCAAAATTTTATTTAAAACAAATAACATAAATAAGTAAAACAAAATAAAATAAAATGAATAGAATAAATGAAATGAATAAAATAAATAAATGAAATAAAAAGCAAGAAACATAATTGCAAGTTAATAATTTATTAATAAATAATAAATGTAATAAACAACAAAGAGACATTGGTACAGACTAAGAATGCACACACAAATAATAAGTATAAGAAAGAGAAATTCTTATAAACACTACTGATAACAACTAGGAAATGCTTACAAATGGTGAATCTACGCCTGAATTACATTCCTGAACCCATACGTAATGTGTAATAATTATCTTACATGTAACACTCCAAAGCATCATACAATGTACCATACCGCGGTGTATCATTATATTTCCATTTCTTTGTCATGAAATCTGATAATGAGTTAATTTTATAATCCGTATTTGTTTCCAATGAATTCTTCACCCTCTAAAGTGTATGAATCCATTTAAAAACTCCCTAAATATCTTGAAAGGCAGACGTGAAGGTGTTTGGAAATAAATTGAGTCCAGAAATCATAAAAATCGAACCAGTGATTTAAAAAAAAACTTTTAGTCACATTGAATTCTACACCCCTTAAAGTGCTTTAAAAAAATTTAAAATGTTGAGAAATGCTGGAAATTAAGCTGTGGGGATTTTTTATGAAAAAACCGGGTGGATTGGCCAAAAGAAATAGAAGCCATAGTTTTTTTTGCAAAATAAAAATTACCATCAAACTCTACACCCCTGTAGGTATAATAAATATATTTAAAATTTTGAAAAATAATGAAAATCCGCCCGCAAAAAATTAAATAAAAGAAAAAACCGGGTGGATTGGCCAAAAGAAATAGAAGACATAATTGTTTTGCAAAATAAAAATAACCATAAAATTCTACACCCCTGTAAGTATAATAAATAAATTTAAAATTTTGAAAAATAATGAAAATCGGCCCGCAAAAAATTAAATAAAAAAACCGGGTGTAAATGCGGAAAACCGGGTGTACTGCGCAGCAATTTGGACGTTGCGGCTGCGTAAAACCGGGTGTAAATGCGGAAGAACCGGGTTTTTTTATTAATGCCCAAAATATATTAAAAAATAGAATAAAAAATAGAATAGAGAATAGAATAAAAAATAGAATAAAAAATAGAATAAAAAATAGAATAAAAAATAGAATAAAAAATAGAATAAAAAATAGAATAAAAAATAGAAAAATTAAGAGAAAAATAAAGGGCACAATAAAGATAAAAACAAATCTGTATGGGGCTTTTTGCCCTGTTTGAAGATCAGTTTGTTTTTTGTTTAGATTTCTGTACTGGTGGGCCTCAGTCACTACCCACTTTTGTGCCCTGTTTGGATTTCTGTATCATTGGGCCTTTCTTTATTCTACCATCATGCCAGCAGGGTATAAAAAACCCTTCCTTGCTTGTGTATTCCTCTTCTCTTCAGCAATCAAAACATTTTATCAATCTAATTTGGAATATTTCATCTGAAACCTCTGATTATTCTATCCATCTAAAACATTTTATCCATCTAATTTGGAAAATTTCATCTGAAACATTTTCTTAGTCTACAGACAACCGTTCCATACCTATCATCTATTGCAAAATGGACCATAATGGAAGTAGCAGCACCAACCTCCCTGAAAGCTTTGTAGCTCAGATGATAATTAGGAATCATCAGCGTGCTGCAAGTACAGCTACTAGAAATAGGATCCTACTTGAAGAAGCATTATCACAATTTGATGAAGACCAAAATGTGGAAAAAATGATGGCCAGGCATGGAGAATCCATGCCTGGGAAACAAACCAATATTCCTCAGGACTTTGAATCCAGCTACCAACAACTCCTTCATCATTACTTTTCATATACACCATTCAAATAAAAGCAAGACAAAAAGTTGAATTTACATGATTTATTATGTTCTTCTTTCACATTTCATTGAAAAAGGATACAACTGAAAATCCTAAACAAAACAAATGAATACACAAGTTGTTTGGTTTTATTAATTTTTCCTGACTGCAGGTATGGTGAATGGGATCATCAAAAACACATATGAGTGAACAATTCAATTTTTGATTCACTTCTTTAAACAAAACAGTTTCTTTAAACATCATGAGATTATCAGTTAGTTGTAAAAAAAATGAGATTAAATTTTAAGAAATTCTATTTGAAAGAAATTTGATTTGTCATTTATTGCTTTAAACAAAACAATTTCTTATAACATGAAATTAAATTTTCTGGCAGACATTTTATTTGAAAGAAATTTTGTTTGAAAGAAATTTTATTTGCAAGAAATTTTATTTGTTTTTTTTATTTCCTTTAAACAACACAATGATCATAAGAAAATACTTGATATTGGGTTTTTTATTTATTTAAAAAAAGGGCATTAATAAAAAAACCCGGTTTTTCCGCGTTTACACCCGGTTTTCTGCGCAGTACACCCGGTTTTCCGCATTTACACCCGGTTTTTTTTTATTTTTAATTTTTGAGCAAATAGCACGTGGAGGGCGGCATTTGATGCGCGTGACCTCCCCAATCATCCTCGTTAAATATTTTATTTAAAACAATTAAAATAAACAATTAAAACAAGGAAAATAAATAAAACAAAATAAAATTATGGAGGGCGGCATGTGATGCGCGTGACCAAAATAAATGGAATAAATGAAATGAATAAAATAAATAAATAAATTAAAAGCAAGAGACATAATTGCAAGTTAATAATTTATGAATAAATAATAAATGTAATAAAGTTAATAATTTATGAATAAATAATAAATGTAATAAACAACATGTAACACTCAAAGCATTATGCAATGTACCATACCTCTGTGTATCATTGTATTTCCATTTCTTTGTCATGAAATCTGATAAGAAGTTAATTTTATAAACAGTATTTGTTTCCAATGAATTCTTCACCCTCTAAAGTGTATGAATCCATTTAACAACTCCCTGAATATCTTGAAAGACAGACGTGAAGGTGTTTGGAAATAAATTGAGTCCAAAAATCATAACAGTCCAACCAGTGATTTAAGAAGAAAAATGTTAGTCACATTAAATTATACACCCCTTAAAGTGCTTAAGAAAAGTATAAAATGTTGAGAAATCCTGGAAATTAAGCTGTGAGGATTTTTTATGAAAAAACCAGGTGGATTGGCCAAAAAAATAGAAGACATAGTTTTTTTGCAAAATGAAAAATTACCATAAGATTCTGAACCCCTGTAAGTATGATAAATAAATTTAAAACTTTGAAAAATAATGAAAATCCGCCCACGAAAAATTAAATTAAAAGAAACCGGGTGGATTGGCCAAAAAAAATAGAAGGCATAGTTTTTTTGAAAAATAAAAATCACGATAATATTCTCAACCCCTGCAAGTATGATAAATAAATTTAAAACTTTGAAAAATAATGAAAATCCACCCGCAAAAAATTAAATCAAAAAAAAACCGGGTGAATTGGCCAAAAAAAATAGAAGACATAGTTTTTTTGCAAAATAAAAATTACCATAAAATTCTACACCCCTGTAAGTATAATAAATAAATTTAAAATTTTGAAAAATGATGAAAATCCGCCCGCAAAAAATTAAATAAAAAAACCGGGTGTAAATGCGGAAAACCGGGTGTACTGCGCAGCAATTTGGACGTCGCCGCTGCGTAAAACCGGGTGTAAACGCGGAAAAACCGGGTTTTTTTGTTAATGCCCTAAAAAAAAGAAAAATTGGTTTTTTATGGCCATTGATAAAAAAACCCAGTTTTTCCGGGTTTACACCTGGTTTTACGCAGCGGCAACGTAAAAATTGCTGCACAGTACACCCGGTTTTCCGCGTTTACAACCAGTTTTTTTGTTTATTTTTTTGTGGGCGGATTTTAATTTTTTTTGAACATTTTAAAATTGTTTAATATAATTCCAGGGGTGTAGAAATCTATGGTATTTTTTATTTTCCACAAAAACAACATCTTCTATTTTTTTTGCCCATACACCCGGTTTTTTCCAAAAAAAATCCCCACGGCTCAATTTTCAGGATTTCTCAAAATTTTAAATCTTTAATTTAAAACACTGTAGGGGATGCAGAACTTAATGTGACAAATAGTTTATTTTTAAAATCACTGGGTTTTTTTTTTATGATTTTTGGACAGAATTTATTTCTAAACACCTTCACAGCTGGCTTTCAAGATATTCAGGGAGTTTTTAAATTGTTTCATAAACTTTAGAGGGTGAAAAATTCATTGGAAAGAAATACTGATCATAAAATTGACTTTTTATCAGAATAAAATGGAATTGTTATCAGAATAAAATGAAAATATAGGAATATAGAAAAATACACTAGGAAAAATAAATTGTCACCTGACACCCGGTGACATCAAGAAACAATGGCTGTAGCTTTGTTCTAGCTCTGGTTCTACCCCAGCTAGGCAACAATGGCCCCTTTGTGTCCTACAAGGGGCTGTACATGAGACCAACTGTACTACTGATGGGTAGCTCATTGAACCTAGGCTGATGTCACCTGTATTCTAGTGACAATTTATTTTTCCTGTTGATAACTATTCAAAATCAACAATCTTATTAATCCTGGCAGATCTTCTTATTGGAGGGAAAAGAACTTTTTCCCCAAGGTCCAAATTGGGCTGAATCCACTCTTTCCACAACAGAGCTTCCTCTTCAGCCCAATGTTGCCAATATGGATCAATCCTAGGGGAAGGCTATTTTTAAGCCTTAAACGTGTATCTGATGAGATGAAGAAGACTGGGAATGAGTATGAGAAATATGGGAGAGTGGGTGGTGGGTGGAGAAGAGAGAGGAAGAAAGATGGTGGGCATTAGACCAGAAAACAAGACCACAGGTCTTTTATAAGTGTCAACCATCAAGTATCCATGAGCAGGGAAGGTCATCCAGTACTTCAGTGGGGCCTGTGCTTTTCCATCCCAAGAGAGTGCATCAATTAGATCCTTGTGGTTTGAGCCCCATATGTTTTTTAGCATCCAATGGTTTGAATAGAAGGGGTTTGATTCAAGTTCTTCTTTCATTTTGTTTCAAATTTTCATCCATTTGTCTGAGGAATCTCCCATGCTGACTGCAGCGGCTTGAAATCCACAATTCCCATCGCCTTTGACATTGGTAATTGTAGAGAGATGTTGGATGGCTTCTTTGGGATGAATATGGTCTTTGTACTTGTACTGAAGGATAAATTAGGAAAATATTAATTTTATATAAAAGGAACACTAAATAAAAGTAAATTACTAACCAAATCAACAGCCACATTATTGCAAGTACTCCAACTGAGTGCCTCAGACATATAGGTGTCAGGATTAGAGATTGAGCTGGCAGTAATTGAGGTCTATGAAAGGGGCAACGAATGAGAAGCTCAGAATTAAAGATCTCTTCAAAAAAAAAAAATAGACAAACTCACATCAAAAGGCCTATAAGCATCATTTTCTGCCAAAGTGTTTTCATCTGTCTTGGTCCTTTTAACTGATTCAAATTTCACTTGTTTGAGTATTTTTCCAGACCTCTGATGTATCAAAAAATCATTTAACTTCAGTATAATGTACTCAAGATGGAAATAAAAACACTTACAGTCTTCAAATTGCCTCCTTCATCATTTGTGGTGAGTGGTTTTTGATGTGGTTGATGTTGGATGTTGAGTGAGGGTGGCTGGGGAGTCTGTGCGCATCAAATGCCACCCTCCATATTCATATTGAATAAAAACTCAAAATTAAATAAAACTGGGTGTGCGCGCAGAAAACCGGGTTTACTGTGCAGCCGCATCTCCGCAGAAGACCAGGTGTAAACGCGGAAAAACTGGGTTTTTTTATTAATGCCCTTTTTTATTTATTTACACAAAAAAAAAAATAGAATAATTAAGATGATAAGAAAAGAAACATTCTTTCAAGATGATAAAAAGATAATGTTTTTTTTTTTTCTTTAGTTTTTTTGTAAAAAAAAAGATAGATAAAAAAAAAAAACCAGATCAAGTGGAGGATGAGTTTGAGTTTGTATGATTGGCTCTAGTCAAGTTGAGGATTTCTTTTTGTTTTTAATAAAAAAAAACTCCTTGGAATCATCATCAAGACCTGAGATTTCTTGATTCATGATAGCAATTTGGCTATTGATGGCCCCCATCTCGGCAATCAACTTGAGTGATTTGGAATTGATGTCAAAGATGTTGTTTTGTTGCTTGGATTCAGAGGCAACCCTTCCATGGGTTGCTGCCATCTTCTCTTTCCACATATCCCCAGTCTTTCCAAGCTGCTCAAGTCGCTTGGCTTTCTTCCTCCCAATTGGTTGAGTTGCACTTGAAGTCTTGGTAGCAATTGATTTGTAGTCAGATGGCTGATTGGTAGGCAGCAGGGATTTGATGCTAGGGCTTCTAGCTTGCTTTTTAGTGGTAATATTTTTGGGTTTCTTGTTGTTGTTGTCAATGCAGCTGCTGCACTTTGGAGCTTTGATGAGGATATTTTAACAGCAAAGGTGCTTGAAGTGGGTGCCATGGTCTTCAGTGAACAGCCAAAGCACCCGGTTTGACTGGTCTTCAGCAGAAGCTCTGCTTTGATCTTTCTGATCAACCTGATTAATGCAGCCTCAAAACTTATTGATGAGTTGCTGTGAGACACACCATCAAGACTTCAAGCTACCAGCCGTGCGTGTCGTTCCTCCTAGTTTGTCTCCATACAATTTGGGCATTGATAAACGCACACCAACACCAACCCGCACACCAATTTCTTTTGGTGTGCGGGGCCTACACGCCAAATATTTTTGGTGTGCAGGTTCCACACACCAAATATTTTTGGTGTGCGGGTCCCACACACCAAATATTTTTGGTGTGCGGGTCCCACACACCAAATATTTTTGGTGTGCGGGTCCCACACACCAAATATTTTTGGTGTGCGGGTCCCACACACCAAATATTTTTGGTGTGCGGGTCCCACACACCAAATATTTTTGGTGTGCGGGTCCCACACACCAAATATTTTTGGTGTGCAGGTCCCACACGCCAATTTTTTGGGGTGTGCAGGTCCCACACACCAATTGTTTGGGGTGTGGGGGGATATACCATGGTGTATTACGTAATTGAACAGGTGGACCGGTTTGATTACATGAGCAAGTCATTGGCCAGGAGGAAATCCTCCTGGCCGACAAGGTTATACAAAAACCTTGTTGGCCGGGAGGATTTCCTCCTGGCAAATGAGGTTATACAACCTTGTTGGCCAGGAGGATTTCATCCTGGCTGACAAGGTTTTATAACCTTGTTGGCAGGGAGGATACAACCTTGTTAGCCAGGGCAAGGTTTCCCACACGCCACAAAATTGGCGTGTGGGACCCGCATGCCACCAATATTTGGTGTGCAGGGCCTATGGGCAAAAATTGGCGTGTAGACCCTACACACCAATTTATTTTGGAGTGTAGACCCTACACACCAATTTATTTTGGCGTGTAGGCCCCGCACGCCAAACAAAATTGGCGTGTGTTTATCAAAGACCATACAATTTGGCAACTCAAGCCCAAAAAAAACACACCATCCTGGTTTGTTCCAACCAACAGGTCTTTGGTAATTATAATCCACAAGCAACAAAGTTGAACATCCTTGTCTTCCTGGTAGTTAATTACTTTCTTTTTTTCCAATTTTTTTGCTTCACCAATAATGTTTGTGTTTTTGTTTCTTTGTTTTTTGAATAAAAACATGTTCATGATTTGAATAAAAGGTAAAATAAAGACAAAAAAAAAACTCACTTTCTTAAGTAAATTGAGGATCAATTGACTGTTCCAACATTGTTTTGAAGAGAGAGAGTCAAAACTGTAATGGATCCAAAAAATTTGACCGGGGGGGAGGGGCCAGATATCACATGTTTTTGTGCTGTGTGATATCTGGTCAATGGGGTGCTATTGGTTTGCTATAGCAGTTCCAGATGTGGAACTGCTATAGCCACCAAGCAATTTCAGTTGCTATTGTAGCACCCACGGTGGTGTTGCTATATGGTTTGGGGTGCTATATTTAGCACTGCAACCCCATATAGCAACCGCAGTGGAGTTGCCCTAAGGTGAGTTGCAGGTAAAATATTCTTTGTAAACACGACAGCAAACTGTTTCACAGTCACAACCCAAGTAACAGAGATCTTATTTTCAAAAAGTGCCTGGTTGGATATATAAAATTCTCTGTCTGTGTGCCGAGTCCGTTTGTTGGATCCACTATTTGCGCAAATTGTTACTGCAGCCTGGTTGTTGCAATATAGATGACCTGTTATCCAGGTACCGCTGTGGAAATAATGGCGACCTCGGTATCAGAAATGGTAGGTTGCCCTTCTTCCTGGTTGGTTCCGGTGGTTCTTTGATTTCCTCTGCGGGATAAGCACTGTCAGCGAATAGTCAACTGGTTTCCCTGCAACACCTTATACTCAGCAAGGGGACCGTTCCTCTTGCGTTCGTCGTCCTGATGTTGCCCTACACAGTTCCGCTTGTCCGCACACACTGAATAATCGCCAAGAGAGCTCTAAACAATGAGATTTTCTTATATGCGCTGTAGTTGATAGCTATCCACTAAGATGATAAGATAAGATAAGACCCGCAGCCCTGGTACAACCCTCTATTTATACAACAGTCCCCCCCAATCATTTGCCGCATTCCCCGGTACTGTCCCTGGAGCCCTACTTGCCTGTCTCCTCAATCCCGCATCACACCGCAGCCTGTCCCCGACTACTATACCCCGTTGACCCCCGCAGCCGTCTGTCGCTCCCCTGCGCACGACTCCGCTTCTTCTGCCCCCGCTCCGCTTGCGGCCTGGCGCCCCAAACCCCGTGGTTCCGCCCGGTCCATTACGTCGTGCATACTGAAGCGGCCTTTGTCCGCTCGACCAATCGCCCGCGCCAACTATAGAATGTCACATGCTGCGCCCCGTGCTTTTCCCCGCGGAATGTCCGATGACATTTGGTAAGTACCCCCTTACCTCAGCCTCAGCCTGCCGCTGAGCCCGCGGCTGCGGGCTCAGCTTCAGTGCTGCACCCCTGGTATATAAGTTCTCCCACACCGCATAGGTTGAAAAACAGATTCCTGATCCAGAGAATTTGTTTTGGACAATGTCCTAGCCCCATGTATTCTGCATGAGCTGTGGAAGAGGAAACAGTTGCAAGCTGGCAGGATACCCAAGACACAGGGAAACCGTGGTAGAATAAAATGAGACTGCAAGTGGATCTGGAGAACTCATCCCCCAGTTGGTGTCCACAAACCCGCATAATTCTGGACTATTTGATTTGCAAAAAATGTTTAGAGGCAAGTCTTGGGTAGCTGCCACATAATGTATTAAATTTTTAAGGAACATCCACTGATCCAGAGAAGGGTTTTTCAAAAAACGCGCCAGAAAATTAATGGTGAAGCTAATATCAGGGCAAGTGCCCACCGCTATGTAACTCAAGGCACCCAGGATGGAAAGGAACTTCAAAGAGGTATTGTTAGGCAGGCCGTTGGGATTAGATGAAGTGAGATTCCCCGTAGGAAGGGGAGTCTTTGAAACTGAAACCCCATCCCAGTGGTCATTCACTATCCGTGTGATCAACTTGGGCTGAGATAAGGAAAACCCTTTGTCAGAGTGGGACACAGTGAGGCCAAAAATACTAGAAAGTTTGTCCTGCCATTTGATTTTTATGGAGGCGGGCAAATCTTGCTCAAGGTGGCACAGAATACAATTGGAAGGACCCATGATGATACTTTTGTCCACATGGATCCAAACCACAGTGTTTCTAGACGCCAAGGATCATATGTAGACACTAGAGTCATACTGCGACACCACATAGCCCAGACATGCCAAGTTGCAATACAGGAACTGCCACCACCAAGATACAGGTGTTTCCGGCGCGTTCACAGTACAGAACATGGTCAAGCTCAATGAACATTGAATTCAGCCCAAGAAAAGTCATTGTATTGGTGGCTGTAATAAAGTTGGGTGAACCGTTAGTGGCTACCTTCAGGGGAATGGGGTTTGACAGTAGGGTAAATTTAGACAGGGCTGAATTTTCACCAGTAATGGGGTGAGTAGCGCTGGTGTTGAAAATGATTTCTGGGCCTCCAGGAATCATTGGGTGTGCTTGACTTGCCTCCAGCATGGGATTGACACCTGTATCCTCCTTATAGATATCCTTGTGACTTACCACCGGGGATTCAAAGTTAACAGCTCTGGCTTGGGGATGTGGATTGGTACCGGCAGGGGCATTGTTTCAATAGTTGGGGTGGTAAGAGTCAGCAGGTTGTCCTCTGGATGAGTTCTGGCCGCTGGTCTTCATAATTCCGGCACCACTGTAACTGATAGGGGGAGTGATAATGGGATAGTGAGCTTGGAAGGTGTGTGGGTTTGCAGTGAAAATGTGAGAAGGAGGTCTTGAGTTCCTGGCAGGCTTGGTACAGTCAGCGATTTGGTGGGAGCTTGAGTTTCACCCAAAACAAGTCCACATTTGGTGGTCAGGTTGGCCCGCAAGTCCATATACATTACCTGGCAGACTTTCAATGGAGGCTGATTTTTGGGGTATAGACAAAGATAAGACTGTAGGGGTGTCTTCACTGTGGTGTAGACAAGAACAGGAGATCAGCCTGGAATGACGTTTGGCAAGAAGGTCCACCATTTGGTTGAAGGAAGTCAAGGAATCACATTTTTGTGCCAAGAAAGCTCCATGTTGATCTTCTGGTTGAAATAATTTTGGAGATTGGTACCAGGGGGAATAGAAGATTGAAGAATAATACCCAATAGGCTGTCCTTATTGAGAGACACCAGTAGCCAGCAGATCCTCAAAACAAGACCAGAAAATTTTTGAAATCTTGCTTGCTGTGTTTTCAGTCAAAATTGACACATGGAACAGGTTGGCCCAACGGGATAGACCAGAAGTCCTACTGACTGAACCAAAAAGACCCTTGATTGTACAAAGATTTTTGTGGCTTTTTGTGAAGTTTTAAAGATCAAACCTGATGGAAGAGTCCACTGAACCCAGGAGAATACTCCTTGCCACACACTCCAAAGGATGCCTGGTCTGGTCCTGTAAATAGAATTGCTTTTCCCAAAAGTAAGAGAATACTATTTTAACCATCTCACAGTACCAGATTTGAAAGTTGATCCCGTCCGGACAAAGAAAACAAGAGGAAAACCTGGAATTGGCGCCCAAATAAGAGATGCTTGTGCCTGATGGTCACTGAAAGAAAGCAATTTAGGCTTGGCACAAGCTTCAGGGAGTTGGAAACCGGTGAATTGATGGGGAGGAATGGGGTGGCGGCCAATGACAGTGTTGTCTCCCTCATCATTGGATACTGGGCGGGATTTGGCAGCTTTTCTGGCGGTGGAGCGGGTGGTAAAGCCAACAGGGGAATGTTGGACAGACATGTGGGAAAAATATAGGACAGGGTAAAAAAATAATGTAGGGCAGGGTAGAAAAGAAAACAGTGGAAGTTTTTGTTGTAAAATGAAAAGGGAAATGGAGCGGATGGGGAGAAAAAAAAGGAATAGAAGAGGTATTTATAACACTAGAATACAGATATTTATGGGGATAATTCAAATTTTAAACAAAGAAAATAATCACACAGCAGGGAAACTTTAGTATATAGGTGCCACACAGGCAAGATTTAAGTGATAAATGCCACACAGGCAAGGCCAAACAGGCAAGGAATCACGAGAGAGAGAGAGCCACACAGGCAAGATTTAAACGATAAATGCCACACAGGCAAGGCCACACAGGCAAGGAATCAAACAAGAGAGAGCCACACAGGCTGAAGAGACTACTATTTGCCACACAGGCTGGCTGAAGAGACTACTATTTGCCACACAGGCAATGCGGAATAAAACTATAACTCAGAGATGCAAAAAACTATGTAGTAAATTAGAACAAGAGGCTCATAACCTAAAGTATCCAAAGTATGGAATATTTGGATAAAACTGGTAAATCATAGATTGCCTAAGGAAAGAAAAATAATCTACCTGTAAATAGGTGAGTATTAGGGGGTATCAAATATGACTAAATCCACCATTATCTAATCAACTGGTTTTGAAAATCCACCATTTTTAAAAACCATGGATATCAATGTAAAATGATTCAAAAATCTCAAAAGTGAAAGTTTGTTGAAAAAAATAATTCACTGGTTTTAATTGTGGATTTGGTCATATTTGATACCCCCTATTTATAGTATTGATTATGTACAATGAAAAATGTATATATGATGAAAAAGGAAAATTTGAAATGATGGGTGACATCTGTTGAGTCTGTCATTTATGACATAAAAGTAGTGAGGAGTAATCCATTAGTTAATGGTCACGTAACTGAGCTACTATACAAAAAACAGAAAAAGTGAGTTGTGTTGTTTGAGCATTAAGAAAGGGTCTTGATTTTATAGAATCCTTTTCCTTTGACTATCTCATCATCACTATGACTATGAGCACCAATTTTTGCCAATATTTCTTGCTATTGTGGCTCAAACCTGTGGAGAACAGCAAAGTTTTGTCTTTCATTCCCCAACTAAATAAGATGTAAGACCAGTAAGATAAAATGTCATTAAGGCAGTGACACAATATAAAATTTAACCTCTCACAATTCTTGTTGAATTTTTTATTTTCTGCTTCTTGTGCCGCTTTTCCTTCTGCTTTCCGCTCCTTCTTGTATCTGTGGTATGTAGGTATTGAACAAAGTTTTTGTAGGCTGGTATGAGTAGAGTCATATCTTGTGCCAGCTCTCTGTTGGTCTTCAGGTAGAGGTTTAGTGGATGAAGGGTATGAAAAATGGGTGGGGGAGCTGTTGTCCGGAGTGTAGTAACACACACCAACTCTGCGAGAACTCCTTTGGGACAGATGGAAGTTCTGTAAGGGGGAAATAACAATAGGATATTCCAACTAAGTAATACTACTGTTACGGGTTGGTTGAAAGACCTGCCCCTCTATTATACTACACAGAATTCTTACAAAAAAAACTTATTTATTGTTGTGGCATAAACTTATGATAGAGAAGACTAGAAGTAGCAATCTCTTATCAGACTGAGATCAGATATTTGTTAGCAAGGCAAAGATATGTTTGTTGGATGGGGGATGAATCAATGTGAACTATTCAAGTTGTATTGCCTTCTTTCTTAAACTTCAGCTAAGAGAGCAATTTGATGATAACACTTTTGCTTTTTAAGAGCACACCAAAGGGGAAACCTTGATTGAGATCACTACTGGATGCTATGTATTTTTGTGCAACTATGAAATATAATTACTCCCCAAAAGACTGGCATGATTTTCTTTCTGGGAGGGAACAAACTCCCCTTTATATAGTAAAATATGAGGCATCTTAGCTGGTGACTCCTACAACAAGCATGTGATGAATCATGTGACTATAAAATGTGAGGCATTTTAGCTGGTGAGTCCTAGAAAAATCATGTGCTGAATCATGTGACTATACATGTGTCTCTACATGTGACTATACATTAAGCTCTACTAAGTACTTATACTTTTAACAAAACTGGTTTTTACTCTAACAAGTTTTGTCTAAGTGCTGCTGGCCCTGTGGTTTCAGAGAGTGACTATGGGTTAAATAACCAGTAGAATCCAATTTATCCATGAAAAAACTAGTAATATCCCTCTTTCTTGATATAAAACTATGCTTTTATGTACTTTTGATACTTGAACACATTTAGCACACCACAACACCCACCCACACGCCTTTTTTTTGGCGTGCGGGGCCTACACACCAATGTTTGGCCAAAAGTGGTGTGTAGACCCTACACACCAAATTCTTTTGGCGTCTAGGCCCTGCAAGCCAAATTCTTTTGGTGTGGCTTGACCAGGGGGGATCCCTCCGGCCAAGGAGTTCATACAACCTCCTCGGCCGGAGGCGCACGCCAAAAGAAATTGGAAGGCGGGTCCCACACACCAATTGTTTGGGCCAGGAGGAGTTCCTCCCGGCCGACAAGGTTATACAACCATGTTGGCCAAGATCCTCCTGTACAGCCTCGTCGGACAGGAGGAAATCCTCCCGGCTGACAAGGTTTCCCACATGCCAAAAAATTGGCGTGCAGTGCCTACGGCCAAACATTGGCGTGTAGAACCTACACACCAATTTATTTTGGCGTGTAGGCCCCGCACACCCAAAAAAATTGGCGTGCGGGTGGGCATTTTCCTGCGTTTATCAACACCCTAGTACTGTGTATGCGAGGAAAATTTCTGACTGAAAATTAGGCAAGATGATGTCTGTCTATTTATATACACAGATATTCTGACCAGGTAAGCTCTGGTGAGGTTTGATGAGAATCAGATTGTTTGTATTTGAAGATGTATTTCCTAAAATCTCAAATGTATGCAATGATGAGTATTTCTGATGAGTAAATCAGCATACATAAATATTTAATGGGGAATGCATGGTATCAAAGAATGATTGAAATTACACAGTCATGTATGACCTGTTTGTGTACAGTGTGAACTTTTGCTGCTGCTGACATAGCATGCATATTCAGTTTTACCTGTAAGGTCTGGGTGATGTTGGAGCCCGCTTTGTCTGGTAATATTCCGTAGTTCCAGCTCTTAGTATTCACTTGTGAGCATTAAAACCTTTTATCTTTGATTAAATTCAACAGCTAATCAATCAAATTAGATTTTTTTGCAGATGGAAGCTCTTTCACCAACAAGGACTTGTTGTTTTCAAGTTCAAATGAAGGGACCCCATTGTTCTGGTTCATTACTAATCAAAATGCCAAAGAATTAAGCTTCACTGAAAAAAAAACTTGCTCAACTGCCTGCAGTTGACATGCAAAAGTAAAAAGGCATTTGCATGTCAACTGCAGGCAGTTGAGCCAGTTTTTTTTTGCAGCAATATTGCTGCCAGAAAGATTGATTCATTTAATGCTGGCTGCCTAGTAGAATCATAAGTCTCAGAGATGATGTAAGGAACTGAGGCAGAGAGGATGAGAAGGGGTTAAACAGAGTCAACACTAACAGGTGACTCAGAGAGCAGCTGAAGGTGGAACTGGTAAGGAAAGGAGGAGAAATAATGATGTCTGATTACTTGATGTAGGCTGGTACATAAAGGCTATCTACAAGTGTTCAGATTGGGGTTGAGAAGAAATTGAATAAAACACTATCTTTAAGAATACACATGAAGAATAAATGACTGAAACAGCTCTACTACTCAGGGTTCTTTTACTACAACGTATGAGAAGGCTTTACTATTAATGTTACTATTGATTCCTACAGAGTGATAAGAAAAATCATGTAAGTATTGATAAAAAACATTTTGTATTTATTCATAATACAGGAGAGTCAAAAGTAATAGAATGGCCAGAATTCTAACACTATCACAACCAATGTTGAGACCTTCAATAGTAATAGGTTCAAAAATTTATTACAGTTTGAATTAGTAAGTCAAAAATATATTCTCTTTCTATTTCTCTCAGCTGGCCAAATTTCTTCAGCTTCCAAAAATGAACAGATACCCTGGTAACAACTCTGTACTGATTTGAAATAATGTGAAATTCCATTGAGTTGATTTTGTTTGCAAGCTGTGTGAAGAATCTGGGGTCTCACTCATCTTCCTCCCTGCTTACTGCCCTGAAATTAACCCAATCAAATTGTGTTTTGTCAAAATCAGGTAACAACTACAAGTTTCACAGGTCTTGAATCAAAGGGTCAATACCAAATGGGAAATCTGTCAAGTTGCTGAAAATTCTATGATGCCAGAGTTGTGCTACAAAGTCTTTTGTCACTGGGAATTTGATCTGTCAATAGGCAGGATAAATGAAGAGAAAATTAATGGGCCCAATTGTGGATGTCAAAATAGGCTAGTACAAGCATACTCATAGGATCTATAAGCATAAAGAAAGAGTCTTGGTGACAGGGCTGGTACCATCTGGGGAATATTTGCTTGATAAGCAGGTTAAATTGGAAGACTAAGTATGTCAGCCTTAGAGAAAATTAATAGGGGGTATCAAATCTGACCAAACCCACCATTATCTAATCAACTGGTTTTGAAAATCCACCATTTTTAAAAATAATGGATATCAATATAAAATAGTCCAGAATTCTCATAAGTGAAATTTTGTGGAAAATCCTAATTCACTGGTTTTAATTGTAGATTTGGTCATATTTGATACCCCCTAATATGTCCTAAACCTACAGTTAGGCCAATAATTATTGCCCTAAAGATTTCAAAGAAACTAAAGTCCCTTAGAAAAAAGGGAAATAGAGCCTTTTAGCCCATAAGAAACACAACACATACCTTATAATATGTGAAACTCATAGGATAATTGCCTTATGCATGGAAATATAAGGATTATAATCTAAAGGGAAGAAATAACCCATATAAGATACTGTAACACATATTATAACAGTACAAATGAATAGTTTCTGTTTTGAAACTAGTGGCTATTCCAGATTGAGAATGCCAAGCCACTTGTTTCTACACTAAGCCCCAAACACCATGTTCCAGATTAATTACAGGACACATGTTCTACGTACACCTTAAGCCCACATGGTAATTCAACAAGGAGTTTGAGAATTATACATGTAATTATACAGGCAATAAAGCACCCATCCAAGTACTATTTAAAGAAGTACTCTAAGCTGAAGGAAAGAAAACATACATAAACATACCCATTTACTACCTTTTTGGTTTTTCACCTAGATTTCTAAGCCATCACGCAGAATTACATTCTTAGTAATGCCTTAATAAATCCTTGAAGTAACCTTCTAGATAGTAGCTTGTTTATCCTGAACCATCTCTTACATTATTATTCCACCAACCATTAACCTTAAACAAAGGAAGAAAATATGTCCAGAGTTACATAATACTCTTAATTATCTGGCTTTATAATGCCATTTCCTTGTGTCCTGCAGTCACATAAGAGACCCAGGCTCACAAATTATGTAAACTGTGACATTGATGGTAAAGCAGGAAAATAATTAAGGAAGAATGGAACACTCAGATGATTTAAAGAATGAACTGAGTAAATCAAGCAGAAAAGGATGACCTGAATTCTGAAAATTGAACCCCTTGAAACTAGAATTCAAACATCAAATACATTTATTCATTCTTTAATTCTTAACTCATTCAAGACAGCTCAGTGCTCATGTATTTTTTTAGCTTCGTTGACATTGTTAAATGACCTATTTTTTCAGTTGAACCAATCCACATCATTAATATTGAAAAAAACCCCTTATCAAAGACTATGTTTTATTTGTGATTTTTTTTTTTCCTCTTCACTTTGAATTACCCTCTTAAATTTTCATCATTTCTCCTCCATTTCAGCAATCAAAAATCCTGCTCATGAGCCATTAGGTTGATTTTATTGTTATAACTGCTACTTATAATTAACTAAAACATCATTTGTAACATGTTAGAGTTTGTACCAGAAAGAATCCTTGCCATGTAAATGAGGGTAATGAGCTACACATCATTGAGATAAAATAAATCATTTTTTATTGTATTTGTTTACTTAGGATGCTTGATGCTTATCAAAGTTGACATTATTTTCTTGCAATTTTGCAAAACCGGGGTTAAGCCCCGTAGAGCTTATGCCTGCATGAGTAATACAAGAGGAACAGAAAAAACTATGATGTTCAATATTTTTATTCTTGAGAATGCAAAGGAACCCTTCCTTCTTGATTGACTTGAACTTCACAATCTCAAAATACTCAAACATTATATCCTCATTTTGTTCAACAACAGCATTATCAGTTATAGATGAACTGGGTGATGCAATTTGATACAAGGGATAATTATTCACCTCAACAACTGGGTTGACTCTGAAAACTGGTTCACCTGCCTGCAGTTAACATGCAGCATGCTCCAACTAATCTTCCATTGTATCTACACCTGTTTGAATATGTAACTATTTGGTACAGTCAATTTGCCATGTGCACAGAAACTGTACATTGAAGCTTGGCTGGTTCACCCTTTGAAAAAGTTTGGAGTAACACCACAAGCTTTACAAGAGTTTCCCCTATGTCAACTGCAGGCAGCTGAGCCATTTTTGTTTGTAGTATGAGCCTTGTTATTTGTAAGCAGACAGTTTTGAGAAGGCCATTTCTTCTGAGGGAGAGAATAGAGAAACTTTGGTGTGGGGAGCTTTATTTGTATCAGGTGGTGCAGCAAGTGCTCAGCCAAACCCCACGGGACATTTGGAGTGGGGAAGCAGCATGAGGAAAGCATTAGATGGATATATGTTTTGGATATCAGTTGATTGCAATGTCAAAAAGTGTGTTAACCAAATTCATAATCATTCCTTTCTACTTGTAAATGTACAGGGGATAGTGAAGCCAATTCAGGGTGGCTCTCAGAACATGCAAGGAAATCATGGAAAATCCTGAAGGGGTAGAACCCTAATAGCACATTCATTAATGGTTACACGGAAGGGATCTAAAGCAGTGGCCTGGTGGGGTGGAGCCACAGGGCTTGGGCCACTTGGGGAATGTGCAGAAGGATTTTCACAGGGGTAATCAGAGAAGGCAGGGGCTAAAGTAATGTGGTTCTTGTTGAAGGTGTAATCCCTGTAGAAGGGAAAATGATCAGCAGTGCCCTCACTGCACTGGTGCGGTTCCTGCTTCCAAGTATGCTCAGCTTCCTGCTGCCAAGAATGCTCAGCTTCCTGCTGACAAGCATGCTCAGCTTTACCTTGCTACAGCTGCTCATCACAGTGCACTTAGAGCTGCGCCTGCGTACCCCAGACACATTTCACATTGTTTTAAAAAAATACTGGGTAGAACCAGAGGCAGATTTTGCAAAGGGCAACTAGTGAGCTGAAAGTTGCACATGGCATATCCCAAACAAACTTCTTCATTATGTGCCTTGTCTGGAGAAGTTTGCACAAGTTTCTGTATGCTTGTTGAATGGTTGACCAGGAATTTTGAGGTTGCAAAAGGAATTTAGCGTTGAGAGGATCTGGTCATACACAGTCCCCAAACCAAATTGCAAGTATATCCCAACAGCAAGGGTGTAACCCGTTTGCGGTGTGCGGGGAATGACCCCAAGGTCTGTCCCCGGGGTATGGGGTTTTGGGAAAGCGCTCAACAACACCCTGCAGCCCTGGTCTTACTAATAGAATTTTTTTTGCTTCCAAATTTTAAAAAAAAAAACAAAGTGCCAAAGTGCACAAACAACAAGACGAGAAAAAAAAAAGAAACCAAAGAAAAAATTAAAAGGGCCCATCGAAGGCCTGGTACCACGTCTTCAGGGACAGGAGTTGGTTGATACTCTTGGGCTTGAGAGATGATAGTTGCCAAGATAGGATGCACCGTCCTTTGGAAAAGACTTGCTCCGAGGCGGCGCTTGTGGCTGGAATTTCAAGAAACTTGCGAGCCATTTGGGCCAACATCGGACACGAGCTCTGGCGAGCAGCCCAGTAGTCAAGGACCTTGATGTCTACTGGCTCAAGGTCATCCTTCAAGTAGTGATCGATTTTGACTTCAATGCCTTCTGCAGGCGGGCGCGGTGGATGTAACGCATCAGCAAAAAATCTTGGATAATTTGCCTTTTTGGAAGGGGGCTCATGGATTGTGTTGTTTCTAGTGGTGTGCTGCTTTTCGGAATTCGTTTCATTTTTGAATTCTTGCGCTGTAGTCTGAAAGATTTTAATTATGTTACCAACTGACATCTTGTAGTTGTCTTTCATGAACTCAGCATGCAAGATCCAGAGGTTAGTCTTGAATGTAGGGTCCAGTATCATTGCACATATGTAGACGGGGTTTTTTATTGTGTGGCTGAGGTATGAATGTAACTTGGAGATCATCGAAGCCGCTGGGGAAATCAGGGAGGCTTGATCGTACATGAGCTGACCATCACGTACTGAGTGAAGACGTGTCATCAAGATTATGTAGGCAGGGATTGCAGTGTTGAGTGTTGGGTACTTGGTTGCACACAGCATGTTGGTTGCCTCAGATAGGGGTTGAAGAAGCGAAACGACATTCTTAGCCTGAGTCCATTCCTCCGGGGTCAAGTGATAAGACATTGTTTCACTTTGAGCTTGACAAAAGTGAGTGCATGACTCTCTTAGTAAGAGTGCTCGCTCAAACATTGTGAAAGTGGAGTTCCAACATGTTGCCACATCAATCTCTAGGCATTGAACATTTCTTGCATGGAGATCTGGCTGAGCAAAAGCAACCACTTTTTCAAACCGTTGTGGAAATAAAGGCGACCTCGGTAACAGAAATGGTAGGTTGCCCTTCTTCCTGGTTGGTTCCGGTGGTTCTTTGATTTCCTCTGCAGGATAAACACGGTCAGCGGATAGTCAACTGGTTTCCCTGCAACACCTTATACTCAGCAAGGGGACCGTTCCTCTTGCGTTCGTTGTCCTGATGATGCCCTACACAGTTCCGCTTGTCCGCACACGCTGAATAATCGCTGAGAGAACTCTAAACAATGAGGTTTTCTTATATACGCTGTAGTTGATAGCTATCTACTAAGATGATAAGATAAGATAAGATCCCGCAGCCCTGGTACAACCCTCTATTTATACAACAGTCCCCCCGATCATGTCCCGCATTCCCCGGTACTGTCCCTGGAGCCCTACTTGCCTGTCTCCTCGATCCCGCATCACACCGCAGCCTGTCCCCAACTACTATACCCCGTTGACCCCCGCAGCCGTCTGTCGCCCCCCTGCACACGACTCTGCTTCTTCTGCCCCCGCTCCGCTTGCGGCCTGGCGCCCCGAACCCCGTGGTTCCGCCCGGTCCATTACGTCGCGCATACTGAAGCGGCCTTCGTCTGCTCGACCAATCACCCGCGCCAACTATAGAATGTCACATGCTGCGCCCCGTGCTTTTCCCCGCAGAATGTCCGATGACATTTGGTAGGTACCCCCTTACCTCAGCCTCAGTCTGCCGCTGAGCCCGCGGCTGCGGGC
This sequence comes from Puccinia hordei, assembly GCA_007896445.1. Taxonomy (NCBI): domain Eukaryota; kingdom Fungi; phylum Basidiomycota; class Pucciniomycetes; order Pucciniales; family Pucciniaceae; genus Puccinia; species Puccinia hordei. The sequence goes on from RDRW01000293.1 coordinate 38,380, forward strand.
TCAGCTTCAGTGCTGCACCTCTGGTATATAAGTTCTCCCACACCGTTCGCGCCGCTGAGGGGAGAATCAAACCCAAGTGGATAGACCATGAATTTTCTTGAGAATTGATTGAGGATTGATGTTGGTGCCATCTGGCTCGCTCATCATGTACGCAATACCCATTCGATTTGATTCAGAAGGTGAGGTATCTGGTGATGCCCCCATATTAGTCGTTGAGAGCTCATCGCCAGCATTAGTGTCCTCCATGCATCCAAGAGCAGCCAATCCTGCCTTGGCCGCCAGGTTGATGACGTGTGCAATGCAGCCAAGGAGGTGAGTTGAGTTGTTGAAGCTTGGAACTTGCAAAGCCAGCTCGCAGGCCATCTTATTGTTTGTTGATGCGTTATTGGCTGTGATGGTGAAAAGCTTTTCAACCAAATCATATTGATCAAGAACCTTGTAGAATTGTTTGGCAAAAAGCTTTCCAGTGTGTTGGCCTGCAAAGAACTTGTAAGGTTACTGAGCTGACAAGTACAGATGCGATAAAGTTGGTAACATACCTTGGATGTGAGGAACAGCCAGTGTCATTTCTTTCATCTTGAAATCAGCACCAATGTAGTGAGCCGTGACTTCCATGAAAGCAGTGACATTTGGGGCCGTCCAAGCATTGGTTGTGAATGTTATTGATTTTTCCTTGGCAAGATACTTCAGCTTGATTGTCTCTTGTGATTGAAGAAAAACACGGCCAAGATGGGTTGCAATTCCAGATCGACAAATACTATCCATGAGGGGCATTGCCCCTTCATTGAGAAGATAAATGAGGTCATGGAAGGATCTCTGTTCAACAATTGAAAAGGAGAGATCACTTTCAGCAAGGAGGTAGACAAGCGTGTTCTTCAGTGATTTGTTGTTAAGCTGCACCTGTGGGAGTAGTATAAGTATCAGAAAAAAAACTTCAACAAGCATCTTCAAACACAAAACCAGCAAACCTTGGGTTTCAAAGAGCCTGACTTGGCCCATTTAGAAATATCCATATGCGCAGATTTCTTGGTTTTCTTCAGGAGTTTCGGATCAGCAAGCTTGTGTATTTGCAAGAGATGCCCATGGAAGTTTTTGGTACTTCCGCCTTTGTCCTTCTTCAATTTGGTAGCACACTTCCTACCATGTGAGAGGACCACTTGGCAAATAGCTTTGGTTCCGTCCTTGGTTGGTTTGAAATGATTCCAGACCCAGCTACGCTTGAAACCTTTGGTTGTGTTGTTTTCTTCTTCACTATCAAGCTCAATGATCTTGTCGGAGTTGGGAAGAACAGTGAGATCAGATGGAGATGGGGTTTTTTTTCTCTTCATAGTTGGTGTATTGAAGGTCAAAGTAGTGCCATAAACACGGTCCCTGGGGCCCGGACCCTCACCGATGAAAAAGTACCAAAAACTTAATTTTGCCCCGGGGCTTGGGGGGCCCCCGGGGCATTTTCAGGGTGTGGGGTTTGGGATGACCTTCACACCCCGTCCCGAACCCTGGGTTACACCCTTACCCAACAGACAAAAGGACTTCGTTAAAAAGTGGTGGAGCAACCGGTCTTTGCTTATCTTTGCTTACCCTGCAGTAGGTAGACTGAATACTGAGCTGGCCTATTTACCACAACGTGCTGCTCTGGCGCACAGATGGCTGACAGTTTTATTTGTTTCAATCAGACCAAGCTTTATAAAGATTAATAAGGGGATGATGATACAATATTTGGACTACACAGGAGACACGAATGATGTTAGGGGAAGATGAATTGACAGCTATCTCTCTCAGATGTGACTAGGATCGCTCTCCCCTCAGTCTTCGGGCCAGTTGGATGTCCTTGGGTTGAATAGTTACCCGTTTAGCATGAATAGCCGCCAAGTTGGTGTCCTCAAACAGTCTATGTTTAGACGAAGGGGAAACAATGTTCATCAAAAAAAATCAACACATGATAAAGGGCAAACAGTTGGTTGGCTTACCCAACAAGGTAGGCTTCAGCTGACTCCTGGAGAGCCATGACCGCTGAGGATTGGAATCGCAAGTCGGTCTTGAAATCTTGAGCGATTTCACGGACCAGACGTTGAAAACTGCAAAGGATCAAGAGACAAAGTCAGCAACTGATTCTAAAATCAATATCGTAAGGTGAGAGGGTGAAGACTTGCGGTAATTTCCGGATGAGGAGTTCGGTAGATTTTTGATATCGGCGAATTTCTCGAAGGGCTACAGTTCCGGGACTGGGTGAATGGCAAATGTTAAAAGTCAGCCAATTTGACTGGCGAATAAATGATGAGGGCGATGGATGCTCACCGGTATCGGTGGGGTTTCTTGACGCCTCCAGTTGACGGCGCTGATTTCCGGGCAGCCTTGGCGGCAAGTTGTTTGCGAGGAGCCTTGCCACCAGTTGATTTCCGGGCAGTTTGCTTTGTGCGGGCCATTGTGGAGATATTTTGATGGGCTGGGGATCAGTTGAAAGGTGATAGGGAGATGAATGGTGATGGCAAGTGCCTTAATACGAGTAGACTGCCGAACTTGGGGGTGGTGGGGAACGTCCCATGGCCAGGCCGAGGTGGGTTTTAAGGCAGAGGCAACCCGGACAACGCGTGCTGTTCACATGTCACCGGCAGTCGGAATTGACATATTCACAATGACCGAAGCTGCATGTACGGCGCGTAAGCCGACAAGCCGGCAAGATCTGACCAATAGGCTGCTAGCATTGAAGCGAGGTGCGTCGGGATCCGAGGTGCGTCGGGATCAGAGCTCGCGACCGAGGCTTGCGATTTTCACCATGGCGTCCGGCTGACTGCTTGCTACATAAAGGGCTGCTACGACCGCCACCTCTTTCCCTGCCCTCCACCACCACCATCGAGCCATCACATCTGCCTTCCCAGCAAACCCTTCACTTCACTTCAACTTCAGAGCTTACTCAAATGTCCGGACGTGGCAAAAGCGGCGGTAAAGGCCTAGGCAAGGGCGGTGCCAAACGTTAGTTTCTCTCGCTTGCGATCACTGCTACCTTTCCCAGCTCTTGCTGACTGTGTTTATAACCCTTGGTCAACAATTTGCAGGTCACCGTAAGATTCTACGAGACAACATCCAAGGGATCACCAAGCCTGCCATTCGAAGACTCGCTCGAAGAGGAGGAGTCAAACGGATATCCGGCCTAATTTATGAGGAGACCCGAGGAGTACTGAAGGTTAGCAGACCCTCTTCGTTCTTAGAATCAAGTCAGACTTTCATCATTTGCTGAGCCGGCCAGCTAACCATACGGATTTTCTCCCATTCCCCTTATCTACTAGATATTTCTCGAGAACGTCATCCGGGACTCCGTCACTTACACTGAACATGCCAAAAGGAAAACAGTCACGTCTCTCGATGTCGTTTACGCCCTCAAGCGACAGGGTCGAACACTGTACGGATTCGGAGCTTAACGAGCTCCTACCCAGACTTCTTCCCAAATTTATTCTCTTGGCAGTTTTTCGCGTACATCTACAACACCTGTAATATCTAAGCCATCGCTTTGTTTCTTTCTTCTTCTTTTGGATATACCAGTAGAACCAAGTTTAATTAAACATGTATTCAAACCCGTACGTCTCTTCAGAGAAGAGATTTTGGCGTGGCGTCACATGGAAAAATGATGCCTGTCTACACATTGATGCGTTCATAGCTACATCTTCTGAGGGGATGGAAGAGGCAAGCTTGGATCCCCAGGAATCTCCTGAATCCTGGTACGTAGTTTTCATGATACGTTCTTTCTGCTTGGGGCGTCATTCCAGTGGGTGGCAGAGCTACGACCGGTCATCCCCCGGGTCTCCACTCGGCCATTCCCGAGTGGCAAATATGTGTCATTCATGTGATGTGAGTTACGTATGTACATATGTACACATTTATTTATGTCCATAATTGATAATTGATATGTTGCATATTCACATGATACATGATTTGCGGTGGCCAGGACTCGGCGAAGAGGAGACAGACCTGATGAGACCATCAAGACCGACAACAGACTCTACAGTCGAAGGGAGAACGACGCTTGACCAAAACTGAAGACCACGCCTCGGCTGTTGCTGCTCGCCGACCAGAGCCAAGTCTCCCTGGAGTTCGACTGATCTTCATCTTGGGTTGGAAATACTACACCAGGATGGACGGCTCGATATCTTCCTTGCGGACCCAGGCTACCCCAAGCGCACTCGGCCCTCCCCCATCCGAAGGCTCACGTCCCGATCGTCCAAAGCTACTCTTTATGGGCCCACGCAGGTACGTGTCGCTCTCTTATCTAAAGATCCGGGTTGTGTTGGATCATTTGGAGAAAGTTATAGCTAACTGTGGTCGACGTATTTATTTATTGATTTCACACCCCCTAAACATTACGACTGACATGCTCCATTAAGTGGTGGCAAGTCCTCAATTCGAGAGGTTGTCTTTCACAAGGTGAGTAGTTCATTGGCGCTCGATATTCAAAAAATCATGACTATCAGGGACTGAATTTGATCCATTCCCTTGGCCTTCTTGCGCAGCTCCAACCAGATCAGACCCTCCATCTCGAAACAACCAGAAGAATCACTCAGGACGACATCAAGTAAATTCAGCTAGCTTAGATCTGATTTCCTCAATACACGTTTAACTCATACCGTAACCTTGCGTTTTTATCGACAGATCTTTTATTGATTTTGAGATTTGGGACTTACCCGGACCCTTAGATTCAGATGTGCTAACCTTGCCATTCGCACATGTGGGGGCCGTGATCTTTGTGATCGATGCTCAAGTCAGTCGTTCTTCTAAATTTTAGCTGATGTGAAGTCATGCAAACTTTGCGTAGTATTCAAGCATCTAGTATCTCTTGCGTAAATCCCCACTCATCCTGCGATCTCGTTCTTCAAGTCTAGTTACCTCAGTACCATTCCACAATTGGCTTCAACTGTAATTCAGGCATACCAGACCAACCCAGCTCTTCACTTTGAGATCTTCATGCACAAGATAGATGCTGTAACCCCTGACTATCGAAGCGGTAAGTATCTGTCATGTCGAACCTTTACGCGTGTTCCCAGGACAAGATCCCCTGCTCAATTCTTACGTCTACATTCCAAATTGCCTCCATTGTCTTCGCATTTATCTGTCAAGCTTATATGTAGACTGACTCTAATCACTCGGACGATGTAGAAATTATTGAGCAAGTTAAAGATCGCCTGATCGACGAACTATCAGATCGAGAATTGTCGATCTACGGTGTTCCAACAATTGCCATCGAGCTCAGTCATCGGATAACGTACAAGCTCACAACCGTTTTCGATTACTCTATCTATGATGCGCTAAGTAGAGTGATCATGAAAATAGTTCCCCAACAAGCGGCTCTTGAACATCTTATGAATCTCCTTGCCCAACAGAGCGGAGTCGAAAACTGCATTCTCGTGAGTCCCAAATTTTGTCGGATGTGATCCATCGATCTGGGGAGGAACCAAGCCTTTTCTTCTTTTCCAGTTTGACACTTGGACCAAGCTATACATCGCCACAGATTCTTCACCTACCGAGAAGCCGCTGCTTGAGATGTGCACCGAATTCATGGACATCTTCACAGACCTTTCAGAGCTCTATGGAGTCCCACAGCAGATCTCCCCTGTTACAAGACCTACTTCGATGACCAATGGACTAGGGAAGAGCGTGCCAATGGTTTCTACATGGCAAGTTCCCGACGGTTCGCACAGCAAACGTAGTATTAGTCGTGGCAGGGAATCAGAATTGAGTCCAGCTACTCGATCATCTTCCGTCGCTCTCGATCCTAATAAAAGACCTTCAAATATCGCGGGCAGGAGAATGATTACGAGTCAGGTCAAGGTTGACACAAGCTTTGGTGGATCCCGCGGTATCGGCATGCCAGGTATCGAACAGCCCGGACGGGTGATCTCATACTACGAAATCAACCAGTATCTTACTCTAGTTTGTATCACACACGAAGAAATCATGCGCACCCAGGGTACTTTCATAGAGTACAAGTAAGCAGTGTCTTCACCGTGTCATGAGCGTTGAATTGACTTTCGTGTGGTGTTTTATTGTGTTGTCTCGACTCTTCGGTGGCTTGGCCAGTGTCTCTCGTATCCGAGAAAGTATTGAAAAGATTTTTCAAATCACAAATGGAGTTGCTTCGAAAAACAGACGACGAGTCTCGTAGTCATCCTCCTTTGGCTGAAATCTCAGCATCGAGCTTCGTCGCCAACCTCCGACAATGCAACCTTTTCAAAACTTCAAAACCGTTCATTATATTCATACTCCATTTTAGTGATTATCAACTTGAAACAAGCAAACAAATAAATACTAGATACATTGCTGATCTCTTTACTAATCCAATTTCAGCTTACGGGGATGATTTGTTTATCAATTTCTTCTTTTCGGTACTTTCTGTTTCATTCACCTCCACTCAGCTAAATAAACTAGATACACTAACATAGAACAATTCCATTCGGAAGGAGGCAAGCGTAAAGGAGGGTAGCGGACCAAAACTAAAGCAAAAAAAAAAACTGACCTATTTATCCAACCCTTATAGTAAAACAGAGACAGAAGACAAATTGGCCCATTGCAGTCATTTTCGCTGGTCTCGCTCTCCTCTACCTTAAAACAACCCCTTTTCACTCGATCATTATTGCCCCTTCCTCCTTTGTTTGTTTGTATTAACTGCTCAGCTTTTTTATGTGTGTGTAAATCACGATTAGCACTTCGTCATTGGTTGTTCATGTTGACATCAACTTGTCAGATCTTACCAGCACTTCAATAATTCATGGATCCTTGTCGTATTAATTGGTTTTGGCTTGAGCAAGCTAGGAGCAACTTGAAGGATTGCACGAATTGAGTTGTCCGTAACAGTTGTCATTATAAAATCGCCAATTTGATTTTCCGCATCGTCACCCGCCCCCGATAGCTCAGCTGGAAGAGCGCGAGACTGTAATGGATAAAGCGAAGATCATCTTGAGGTCGCTGGTTCGATCCCGGCTCGGGGGAGAGTTCTCTTTTTGGCTCCGCATTGCACTGGACTGCTGTGGCATTCTGTCGCAGGGTTTGTTGGTCACCAGCTTGTACAAAAAAAGATGATTTTCTTTTGTTACCAGCTTTCAAAAAGCAAGGTGGAAATCCCAGAGAAGATTTTATGTGGGGGCACCCAAAACCTATTTGGTTTCTGATGGCAAATGTCAACAAACTGGACTCTACTCCACTTATTTGGAATTAATAATTTTACACTTCAAAAGTGTAATATAAAGGAATACAGTATCAAATATTACTTTGGTGTTTGTTTAGAACGCTAAGTAAAAAAGAAAAAACAGGTTGTGACCCTGCTGCCAGACTTCTGATTGGGAAATGGTTCCACAGAAGGGCTAACCAGACTTTGAAACAGTTCTTCCAATTAAATTAAGGTCAATTGATTCAATTGGAACAGATTGAGGAGTTTAACTATTAAGATAGTTATAAGTAAAAAAATGCCAGCCTCCTAACTTAAAGGAGAAGGTGGGTGGGTGCCTTTGCATCTTATAACAAGTTATCTAATTTACGGTTAAACTGATGGGGAGGTTTTTGTTGAAAATTCATCAGACTTGTATTAGTTAAACCCCAGTTTAAACTCAAATCTTCACAAAGGGGCTTATCTTAAAAACCAACTTTAAATCTCCTTCAATTACTTCCTTTGACTCAACTTCTTCTTTTCCTAAAAACCTCTTCTCTTCCCATCTAATCTTTCTCATTACCTCCCTTGACTCAATCTTTTCTTTTCTTTTCAATCCTACTCCTTCTCTCCTCATCTATCTCTCCCCATCTATTCCTATTCCTTCTCTCCTCATCAATCTCTCCCCATCAATTCCTTTCTTCCTACCTCTATTCTTTATCCTACAACACTTATACATCACCTAAAACATCTTCTTCAATTCAAATAACTCACAACTTCTACATCAATGTCTTTCTCAACAACACGTTTCCACATCATCTCTTTCTTTCCTCTTACTCTATCTACAAATAAATCAAACACTCTATTCTTCTTAGTCGTTGGTTGTCTTCTTCATTTTCATTCTTATTTCTCATGCTTGATGTCGTTTTACTAAATTATTTATCCCTTCTACATTTCTGTTGGATTTTCTCTGTTTCCTGTTTGTGTGCTACAATACCTTCAGCATAGTGTCCATCTCATTTTTCACATTTCACTTAGATGTCACTAGTTTAGGTAGTATACCTGGGGCAGCAGTGCGTGTGTGGAAAGAACTCTTTTCTTCATCCTTCCACACAATCACTCTCTTCATTGGCTGCACTGTCCCAGGTATGTTTCTCATTTCTATCCTCATCTTTTTCTCCCTTTTTCTTTCCTTTCTGTTCATCTCATGTTTGTCAGTTCTATCTCATCACTAAAGTAATGAATTAATCCTTCCACACACTCACTCTCTTCATTGGCTGCACTGTCCCAGGCTGCACTGTCCCAGTCCATCTTATCAATTTCTATGTTTTAGCTAGTTGCCAACATCACACTCTTCTTCATCTAAACTACAGTACATTACTCTAAAACTTTACAGTCCAAGTGGTATGACGATTATTCCTGCTCTTGTCTTTTTTTTATCTCTTCTTATCTTTAAAAAAAAATCCTGATTATTTTCTTTTTCAGTTTGGTTTTTGGTTTACAGCAATCTATCAGTTTTATAATAGTTTTTCTTCAATTTGGGGAGGAAAAATTCTCTTTAAATATTAAATCATTTTTCAAATAATCCCTCTGTCAATTCATTTAGCAGTGGGGTTTGGGGGAAAATTAACAGGTGAATATGCTTGACCTGGTTGTTGTCAGAGGTGAAAAGTGGTGTAATCTTTAATTAAAATGATGCCATTTCTATTCCACATTATTTAAAATAGTATAATAGGGGGTATCAAATATGAACAAATCCACAATCAAAACCAGTGAATTAGTTTTTTTCACAAAATTTCACTTTTGAGAATTCTGAACCATTTTATATAGATATCAATGGTTTTTAAAAATGGTGGATTTTCAAAACCAGTTGATTAGATAATGGTGGATTTGATCATATTTGATACCCCCTAATATCTATTTCACCTTAATTGAACTACAATAATTATTTCAACTAATAATTACATGTGAATAAAATTCCTTGGGGTTTTGTACTTGAAACGCCAGGCCTCCCTTGCCCTGGAGAGTGTATGAGTCTTTATTAGGGGGTATCAAATATGACCAAATCCACCATTATCTAATCAACTGGTTTTGAAAATCCACCATTTTTTAAAACCATGGATATCTATATAAAATGATTCAAAACTCTCAAAAGTGAAATTTTGTTGAAAAAACTAATTCACTGGTTTTAATTAAGGATTTGGTCATATTTGATACCCCCTATTATATATTAAATATAGTTTACATAAAGATTTGCATTAATTTATCTGTAATTTTATGCCATAAATTACTATGTTTTAAGCTTGGATTTTCCAGGATTGTCAACAAAAAACTATACCGATTGGGGGTATCAAATAAGACCAAATCCCCAATTAAAACCAGTGAATCATTTTTTTCCACAAAATTTCATTTTTGAGAATTCTGAACCATTTTGTATAGATATCCATGGTTTTTAAAAATGGTGGATTTTCAAAACCAGTTGATTAGACAATGATGGATTTGATCATATTTCACCAGGAGAAATCTATTGTCACTTGTCTACAAGTGATGTCAAAAAGTACAAAGGGGCCTTTGTACTTTGATACATAACTTGTAGAGTTTCTGAGAATTAATTTGCAGACTACCACAAATTTTGATGAAGGAACCCTAAATTTTGCGGACAGAACTTGAAACTTTTGGCAATTTTTTCTATTGAGAGTCAGAAGGGTCCTGGAGGCCCTGAACACTAAGCTGGAGGCACTATTAAATGAACAATTGACCAAATTGGACGTACAATAGCAAACTCCTGTACTGGGTTGCACTAAAGCCATGGAGCTCAAAATGTGCTCATTTGAGTAGTCTCAGCCTGCTGTAAGACATTGGTGGCCTTGTGGCACCCCAGTGAGAATGTATAATATTTTCATTATTTTGGTAATGTGTCTATGAACTAATTTTCCAACTCCAACAAAATTCAAAGATGGAACTGAAAATCTGCAGGGAGATCTTGTAATATTTCATAAACAGTCTGCTACAGCCATGAAGATCAAGATATGGTATTCTGAGTAGTTCTTTCCCGCTGTAAACCTTTGGTGGCCTTGGGGCACCCCAATAAGAACTGCAAATGTTGGCTCATTTTATCAATTTATCTGATAATTAATGTGCCAACTCCCACGAAGTTACAAAAGGAACCAAAATATTTGTGGCGAGATCTTGTAAATTTCTCACTCCAGTGAGAGTTTACAAATGTTTCCTTATATGCCTAATGTTTGTGAGGATTGAAATTTCTGACTCCCACAAAGTTTGAAGGAGGAACTGAAAATTTTGCAGGGAGGTCTTCAAACATTTCATGTTTTCTTCTGTGGAAAGTCAGTTTTGTGTGAGAGGCACTAAAAACTGAGCTGGAGGCACTATTAATGGGACATCCAACAAATTGGCCCTACGGTACCAAACTCCTTTCCTGGGGTTTGGTACAGCCAAAAAGCTCAAGATGTGCTGGTCGGAGTAGTTGCTGCCCACAGTAAAACTTTGATGGCCTTGTGGAACCCCAGTGAGAATTTACAAAATTTTCCTTATTTTACTAATTTTTCTGAGAATTAATGTTCCAACCCCCACGAAGTTGGAAGCAGGAACCAAAATATTTGTAGGGAGATCTTGGAACATTTCACACATTTGCCTGTGGACAGTCAGAAGTGTGCTAGAGGCACCACAAACTGAGCTGGAGGCACTATTAATGCAAAACCCACCAAATTGGCCCCACGCTAGGAAACCCCTTTCCTGGGTTGTGCTGTAGCCATGAAGTTGAAAATGTGTTTTTCTGAGTAGTTCCTGCCAGCTTTAAACATTTTGTGACCTCCTGGCACCCCAGTGAGAATATATACTTTTTTGCGTATTCTGGTAATGTTTCTCAGAATTATTTTCCATTCCCAAAAAGCCAGCCCAAGGAACAGTAATTTTTGAGGGAAACCCTTGTAAAATTTGTATAGTTTTTCTTTGGACATTCATAAGTGTGCTACAGGCACCAATGCAGGGAGGTAATGTAAAATTCTGACCCCAGGGACAATTTACAGATTTTGGCCGTTTTTACTAATGTTTCTGAGAATTAATTTTCCAACTCCCACAAAGTTGGTAGGAGGAGCTGAAATATTTGCAGGCAGATCTTGGAACATTCCATACATTCTTCTGTGGAAGGTCAGGGCTGTGCCAGAGGCACTAAAAACTGAGCCAAAGGCAATATTAATGGGAAATCCACCACATTGGCCTTATGGTAGAAAACTCCTTTCCTGGGTTGCACTACAGCCATGTATCTCAAGATGTGCCCTTTTGAGTAGTTTCTTCCTGCTCTACAACTTTGGTGGCCTTGTGGCACCCCAGTGAGAATTTATAAATTTTTCCTTATTTTACTAATGTTTCTAAGAATTGAGTTCCCAGCTACCACAAAGTTGGAGGAAGGAACCAAAAAGTATGCAGGGGGATCCCGAAAACTTTCATCAATTCTTCTGTGGAAAGTCAGAAGTGTGCTAGAGGCACTAGCAACTGAGCTGGAGGCACTAATAATGGGAAATTGACCAAATTGGCCCTACACTAGCAAACTCCTTTCCTGGGTTGCACCAAGGCCATGAAACTCAAGATGTGCTCTTTCAAGTAGTTTCTTCTGGCTGGAAAATGTTGGTGGCCTTGTGGCACCCCAGTAAGAATTTAAATTTTTCCACTTATTTTTGTAATATTTCTATGAATTAATTTTCCAACTCCAACAAAGTTCAAAGGAGGAACTGAACAATTTGCAGGAGATCTTGTAATAGTTCATGAATGGGTTGCTACAGCGATGAAGCTCAAGATGTGCTATTCTGAGTAGTTTCTGCCTGCTGTTAAACTTTGGTGGCCTTGTGGCACCCCAGTGATAATTTACAAATTTTTGCTTATTTTACTAATGTTTCTGAGGAGCAGTTTTGTCAACTTAATACACTCTATTCCACTGAATATGGCTTGTGCAGAAAGGATTAAATAAGGAAGATACACTTCAAAGGTGTTTATAAGCAATACAAGTCTTTAAAGAAGAATTTACTAGAGTGTAATAACACTTAAGTAACAAGATAAAACAGGTTCTATGCTTGCTACCAAACTTCTGATGGGGAGAAAGCTTCACACAAGGGTTACCCAGAATAAAACACCGTTCTTCCAAGGAAGTTAAGTAATATTAATTTAATTGGAGGGATTTTGAGTAATTTTAACTATATAAGATAGTTATGAGGGAAAAGGCCAATCCTCCTTACTTACAGGCGAAAGTGAGCGCCTGGGGAGCTTATAATAATTTATCTACGTGGGGGTTACAATTGTTGGGAGAGGTTATCTTCAATGTAGTGAAGAAAACCTCTCCTTGAATAATAAAATAATTACTCTTTCACATCCTTGTTGGGAGCAGTGATCAGAGTACAATCACCAGGGGGAAGTGATCACCCTGTTTGTGATCAGATATGAAATATGGTGTCATTTTTAATTAAAATGATCCCATAAATATTTCACATTGTCTATATTTAGTGTAATATTTATTTTGGCAGTGTATTATTTATTTCACTAAGAAATACATGTAAGTAAATTATCTAGGGACCAGATCTTGAAAAAGCTCTTGCTCTGAAGGATAATTGACTTAAAATCACATGTACTATTAATATAATACATAATACATAAACTATTTACTTAAATATATATGTAATCTTATAGTATGTATTACTATGGGTTATGCTGGTTTATTGCGTGTTTGAAAATTGATTTGCAAAGGATTTTCTTTAATTAAATTTCCTTATATTTTTGATAAAAATGACATAATAGGGGGTATCAAATATGACCAAATCCACCATTATCTAATCAACTGGTTTTGAAAATCCACCATTTTTAAAAACCACGGATAGCAATATAAAGTGGTTCAGAATTCTCAAAAGTGAAATTTTGTTGGAAAAACTAATTCACTGGTTTTAACTGTGGATTTGGTCATATTTGATACCCCCTAATTTATATAATTTGTAATAATATTTTCTGAATGTGGTTACAAGTGTGGCTTGAACACAGAACCTTCTGTACAAGTCAAATATTCATAAGTCTGTTCGTGACTGTTAGGCTATTCTACAATTGGTTGGGACAGTCTGATTTCTAGTTTGATCAGGATGTCAAAGTAAAATAAATAAATAAAATAAATAATAATAAAATTACGGAATTATTATTTATTCAACTTGAAGTTTCAAGTGTTACATGTTGCATGTAATGTCTTGGTGGCTTAAAAGATTTCCAACTGCCACAAAGGTTAAATGAGGAACTGACCAATGTGCAGGGAGATGTTGCAAAATTCTCACCCCAGTGAGAAATTGCAAATCTTTGGCCCTACACTAGCAAACTCCTTTCCTGGGTTGCACTAAAGCCAAGAAGCTCAAGATGTGCTCTTTTGAGTATTTGCTGCCAGTGTAAAAGTTTGGTGGCCTGGTGGCACCCCAGTGATGATTTACAAATTTATTATTTATTTTGGTAATGTGTCTGAGAATTAATTTTCCGACTCCCACAAATTTCAAAGGAGGAGCTGAAAAATTCCCAGGGAGCTCTTGTAGGGTTTCATAAATTGGCTGCCACAGCCATGAAGTTCAAGATGTGCTATTCTGAGTAGTGTCTGCCTGCTGTAACACTTTGGTGGCCTTGTGGCACCCCAGTGAGAATTTGCAAATTTTTGCTGTTTTTACTAATGTTTCTGAGAATTAATTTGCCAACTCTCACAAAGAAAAAAGGAGGAACTGAAATATTTGCGGCATAATCTTGGAACATTGAATAAATTCTTCTGTGGAAAGTGAGAAGTGTCCTAAAGGCACTAAAAACCCAGCTGGAGGCACTATTAATGGGAAATCCACCAAATTGGCCCTATGGTAGCAAGCTCCTTTTCTGGGTTTTCCTACAGCCATGAAGCTCAAAATGTGATCTTTTGAGTATTTTCTGCCAGCTGTCAAACTTTGGTGGCCTTGTGGAACCCCAGTGAAAATTTACAAATTTTTCCTTATATTGGTAATGTTTGAAAAATCTTCAGGGAAATCTTGGAAAATTTCATGAATTCTCCTGTGGATGGTCAGAAGTGTGCTAGAGGCACTCAAACCTGAGCTGGAGGCAGTATAAATGGGACATCTGCCTAATTGGACCTACAGTAGCAAACTCCTTTCCTGGGTTGTGCTACAGCCATCAAGCTCAAGATGTGCTCTTTTGAGTATTTTATTCCTGCTGCAAAACCTTGGTGGCCTTGTGGCACCCCAGTGAGAATTTACAAATTTTTCCTTATTTTCACTAATGTTTCTAAGAATTAATTTTTGGACTCCCACACAATTGGAAGAAGGAACCAAAACTTGTGCATTGAGATCTTGAAATATTTCATCAATTCTCCTGGGAAAGTCAGAAGTGTGCTAGAGTCAATGACAACTGAGCTGGAGGCACTATTATTGGGAAATCCACCAAATGTGCCCTATGCTAGCAAAATCCTTTCCTGGGTTGTGCTACAGCCATCAAGCTCAAGATGTGCTCTTTTGATTATTTTATTCCTGCTGCAAAACCTTGGTGGCCTTGTGGCACCCCAGTGAGAATTTACAAATTTTTCCTTATTATGGTAATGTGTCTGAGGAGCAATTTTCTGACTCCCACAAAGTTCAAAGGAGGAATTGAAAACTTTCCAGGAAGATCTTGTCATGTTTCATAGCTTTTCTGGTACAGCCATGAAGCTCAAGATGTGCTATTCTGAGTAGTGCCCGCCTGCTGTACAACTTTTGTGGCCTCGTGGCACCCCAGTGAGAATTTGCAAATTTCTGCTGATTTTAATAATGTTTCAGAAAATTAATTTTTCCAACTGCCACAACGTTTGAAGGAGGAACTGGAAGATTTGCAGTGAGAGTTTACAAATTGTTGCTTATTTTACTACTGTTTCTGAGAATTAATTTTCTGACTCCCACAAAGACAAAATATGGACTTGAATAATTTGCAGGTGGATCTTGTGACATTTGATCAATTCTCCTGGGGAAAGTCAGAAGTGGGCTAGAGTCAATTAAAACTGAGCTAGAGGCACTATTAATGGGCAATCCACCAAATTGGACCTACAGTAGCAAAACTCCTGTCCTGGGTTGCACTACAGAAATGAACCTCAAGATGTGTTCTTTTGAGTAGTTTCTTCCTGCTGTAAATCTTTGGTGACCTGGGGGCACCCCAGTGAGAATTTAAAAACCTTTCCTTATTTTACCAATGTTTCTGAGAATTAATTTTCCGACTCCCCAAATTTGGAAGAAGAAACCAAAAAAAATTCAGGGAGATCTTGGAAGATTTCATCAATTTTGCCTTGTGGCACCCCAGTAAAACTTTAAATATTTGTCCTGATGTTGGTAATGTTTCTGAGAATTAATCTTACACTCCCACTAAGTTTGAAGGAGGAACTGAAACATTTGAAGGCAGATCTTGTAATGTTTCATAAATTTCCTGCTACAGCCATGAAGCTCAAGATGTGCTATTCTGAGTAGTTTCTGCCGGCTGTAAACTTTGGTGGCCTTAGGGCACCCCAGTGAGAATTTACAAATTTTTCCTTATTGTGGTAATTTTTCTTAAAATTAATCTTTGGAATCCCACAAAGTTTGAAGGGGGAACTGTGACACTTGCAGGGAGATCTTGTAATATTGAATACATCTGTATGTGGACAGTCAGAAGCGTGCTAGAGGAACTAAAAACTGAGCTGGAGGCTCTATTAATTGGAAACCAAGCAAATTGGACCCACTGTAGCAGATGAATTCCCTGGGTTGCACTCCAGCCATGAATCTCAAGATGTGCTCTTGCTAGGAACTTATGCCTTCTGGAAAACCTTGGTGCCCTTGTGGCACCCCAGGGAGAATTTACATATTTTTCCTTATATTGGTCATGTTTCTCAGAATTAATTTTCCAACTCCCACCCAATTCAACGGAGGAACCCAAATATTTACAAGGAGATCTTGTAACATTTCATAAATCTTCCTGTGGATACTCAGAAGTTTTCTAGAGGCACTACAAACTCAGCTGGAGGCACCATTAATGGGAAATCCATCAAATTGGACCTACAGTAGCAAACTCCTCTCCTGGGTTCTGCTAAAGCAATGAAGCTCATAATGTGCTCTTTAGAGTAGTTTCTGCCTGCTGTAAAGCTTTTTTGGCCTTGTGGCACCCCAGCAAGCATTTACAAATTTTTCCTTATTTTGGTAATGTTTCTATGAATTAATTTTCTGACTCCAACAAAGTTCAAAAGAGGAACTCAAAATCTGCAGGGAGATCTTGGAATATTTCATAAATGGTCTGCTACAGCCGTGAAGCTCAAGAAGTGGTATTCTGAGTAGTTTTCGCCCACTGTACACTTTTGTGGCCTTGTTGAACCCCAATGAGAACTGCAAATGTGTGCTTATTTTATCAATGTTCCTGATAATTAATTTGCAAACTCCCAAAAAGTACAAAAAAGGAACAGAAATGTTTGCAGGGAGATCTTGCAAATTTCTCACAAGAATTTACAAATTTTTCCTTATTTTGTTAATGTTTCAATGAATCAATTATCCAACTCCATCATAGTTCAAAGGACGGACCCAAAAGTTGCAGAGAGATCTTGTAATATTGCAAATATTGTCTGCTACAGTGAAAAAGCTCAAGATTTGATCTTCTGGGTAGTTTCTGCCCCCTTTAAAACTTTGGTGGCCTCGTGGCACCCCAGTGAGAATTTACAAATGTGTCTGAGAATCTTTTTCCCAACCCCCACAAGGTTGGAAGAAGGAACCAAAAAATTTCAGGGAGATCTTGGAACAATTCAAACATTTGGCCTTGTGGCACCCCGGTAAGACTTCACATATTTGTCCTGATTTTGGTAATGTTTCTGGGAATTAATCTTCCTACTCCCACAATATTCAAAGGAGGAACTGAACAATTTTCAGGCAGATCTTGTAATATGTCATGAAATGTCTTCTACAGGCATGAAGCTCATGATGTGCTATTCTGAGTATTTCCTGCCTGCTGTAAAACATTGGTGGCCTTGTGGCATCCCAGTGAGAATGTGATAATTGTTTCTCCTTATACTAATGTGTCTGAAAATTAATTTGCCCACCCCCACAAAATCCAAAGAAGGAACCAAAACGTTTTCGGGGAGATCTTGTCAATATTTCACCCCAGTGAGAATATTTGTATTTGTTCTTATTTTACTAATGTTTCTGAGAATGCATTGTCCAATTTCCAAAAATTTCCAAGGAAGGACTGACAGATTTACAGGGAGATCTTGTATCATTTCATGAATTCTCCTGTGAAAAGTCAGACGTGTACTAGGGGCACTCAACACTAAGCTGGAGGCACTATTAATGGGAAAATTGACCAAATTGGACCTACAACAGCAAACTCCTTTCCTGGGTTGAACTGAAGCCATGAAGCTCAAAATGTGCTCTTTTGAGTAGTCTCTGCCTGCTGTAAGATTTTGGTGTCCTTGTAGTGAGAATGTACAATGTCTTCCTTATTTTGGTAATGTTTCTATGAATTGATTTTCAAAATTAAACAAAATTCAAAGATGGAACTTAAAATCTGCAGGGCAATCTTGTAATATTTCATAAATGGTCTGCTACAGCCATGAAGCTCAAGATGTGGTATTTTGAGTAGTTCTTGCCCGCTGGAAAACTTTGGTGGCCTTGTGGCACCCCAATAAGAACTGCAAATGTTGGCCCATTTTATCAATTTATCTGATAATTAATGTGCCAACTCCCACCAAGTTACGAAAGGAACCAAAATATGTGTGGGGAGGTCTTGTAAAGTTCTCACTCCAGTGAGAGTTTACAAATGTTTCCTTATATGACTAATGTTTGTGAGGATTGAAATTTCTGACTCCCACAAGCTTTGAAGGAGGAACTGAAAATTTTGCAGGGAGGTCTTCAAACATTTCATTTTTTCTTCTGTGGAAATTTAGCATTGTGTGAGAGGCACAAATAACTGAGCTGGAGGCACTATTAATGGGAAATCCAACAAATCAGCCCTACAGTACCAAACTCCTTTCCTGGGTTTGGCCACAGCCAAAAAGCTCAAGATGTGCTGGTCGGAGTAGTTGCTGCCCACAGTAAAACTTTGATGGCCTTGTGGCACCCCAGTGAGAATTTACAAAATTTTCCTTATTTTATTAATTTTTCCGAGATTTATGTTCCAACCCCCACAAAGTTGGAAGAAGGAACCAAAATATTTGTAGGGAGATCTTGGAACATTTCACACATTTGCCTGTGGACAGTCAGAAGTGTGCTAGAGGCACCACAAACTGAGCTGGAGGCTATTAATGCAAAACCCACCAAATTGGCCCCACACTAGGAAACCCCTTTCCTGTGTTGTGCTGTAGCCATGAAGTTGAAAATGTGATTTTCTGAGTAGTTTCTGCCAGCGTTAAACCTTTTGTGACCTCCTGGCACCCCAGTGAGAATTTATACTTTTTTGCGTATTCTGGTAATGTTTCTCAGAATTATTTTCCATTCCCAAAAAGCCAGCCCGAGGAACAGTAATTTTTGAGGGAAACCCTTGTAAAATTTGTATAGTTTTTCTGTGGACATTCATAAGTGTGCTACAGGCACTAATGCAGGGAGGTAATGTAAAATTCTGGGGCGTTGATAAACGCACGCCAACGGCGCACGCCAACGCCAACCCGCACGCCAATTTTTTTTTGGCGTGCGGGGCCTACACGCCAAAAAAAAGTGGCGTGTAGGGTCTACCAGCCAATTTTATTTGGCGTGTGAGACCCACACGCCAAAAATGGCGTGTGGTTCCCACACGCCAATTTCATTTGGCGTGTGGGCCCCGCACGCCAAATAAAATTGGCGTGTGGGCCCCGCACGCCAATTGTTTGGCGTGTGGGGGGATCCCGCTCACGTAATCGAATGGGAGGTCCCATTCGATTACGTGAGCGGGCCGGCTGACGAGGTTATACAACCTCGTCAGCCGGGAGGGCTTCCTCCCGGCACGAGGCTGTATAACCTCGTTGGCCGGGAGGACTTCCTCCCGGCCGACGAGGTTATACAACCTCGTCGGCCAGGAGGAAGTCCTCCTAGCTGACGAGGCTGTATAGCCTCGTCGGCCGGGAGGACTTCCTCCCGGCCGACGAGGCTATACAACCTCGTCGGCCAGGAGGACTTCCTCCTGGCCGACGAGGTTGTATAGCCTCGTTGGCCGGGAGGAAGTCCTCCCGGCCGACGAGGCTACCTCCCGGCCGACGAGGTTATACAGCCTCGTGCCGGGAGGAAGTCCTCCCGGCTGACGAGGTTGTATAACCTCGTCAGCCGGCCCGCTCACATAATCGAATGGGAGGGCCCATTTGATTACGTGAGCAACGGGGGACCCGCACGCCAAAAAAATTGGCGTGCTGGGCCCACACGCCAAAAAAAATTGGCGTGTGGGAACCACACGCCATTTTTGGCGTGTGGGTCTCACACGCCAATTTATTTTGGCGTGTAGACCCTACACGCCAATTTTTTTTGGCGTGTAGGCCCCGCACACCAAAAAAAAGTGGCGTGCGGGTTGGCGTTGGCGTGTGCCGTTGGCGTGCGTTTATCAACGCCCAAAATTCTGACCCCAGGGACAATGTACAGATTTTGGCCGTTTTTACTAATGTTTCTGAGAATTAATTTTCCAACTCCCACAAAGTTGGTAGGAGGAGCTGAAATATGTGCAGGCAGATCTTGGAACATTCCATACATTCTTCTGTGGAAGGTCAGAGCTGTGCCAGAGGCACTAAAAACTGAGCCAAAGGCAATATTAATGGGAAATCCACCACATTGGCCTTATGGTAAAAAAATCCTTTCCTGGGTTGCACTACAGCCATGTATCTCAAGATGTGCCCTTTTGAGTAGTTTCTTCCTGCTCTACAACTTTGGTGGCCTTGTGGCACCCCAGTGAGAATTTATAAATTTTTCCTTATTTTACTGATGTTTCTAAGAATTGAGTTCCCAGCTACCACAAAGTTGGAGGAAGGAACCAAAAAGTATGCAGGGGGATCCCGAAAACTTTCATCAATTCTTCTGTGGAAATTCAGAAGTGTGCTAGAGGCACTAGCAACTGAGCTGGAGGCACTAATAATGGGAAATTGACCAAATTGGCCCTACACTAGCAAACTCCTTTCCTGGGTTGCACCAAGGCCATGAAACTCAAGATGTGCTCTTTCAAGTAGTTTCTTCTGGCTGGAAAATGTTGGTGGCCTTGTGGCACCCCAGTAAGAATTTAAATTTTTCCACTTATTTTTGTAATATTTCTATGAATTAATTTTCCAACTCCAACAAAGTTCAAAGGAGGAACTGAACAATTTGCAGGAGATCTTGTAATAGTTCATGAATGGGTTGCTACAGCGATGAAGCTCAAGATGTGCTATTCTGAGTAGTTTCTGCCTGCTGTTAAACTTTGGTGGCCTTGTGGCACCCCAGTGATAATTTACAAATTTTTGCTTATTTGACTAATGTTTCTGAGGAGCAGTTTTCCAACTGCCACAAAGGTTAAGGGAGAAACTGGCAAATGTGCAGGGAGATGTTGCAAAATTCTCACCTCAGTGAGAAATTACAAATCTTTGGCCCCACACTAGCAAACTCCTTTCCTGGGTTGCACTAATGCCAAGAAGCTCAAGATGTGCTCTTTTGAGTATTTGCTGCCAGTGTAAAAGTTTGGTGGCCTGGTGGCACCCCAGTGATGATTTACAAATTTTTGATTTATTTTGGTAATGTGTCTGATAATTAATTTTCCGACTCCCACAAAGTTCAAAGGAGGAGCTGAACAATTCTCAGGTAGCTCTTGTAGGGTTTCATAAATTGGCTGCTACAGCCATGAAGCTCAAGATTTGCTATTCTGAGTAGTGTCTGCCTGCTGTGACACTTTGGTGGCCTTGTGACACCCCAGTGAGAATTTTAAAATTTTTGCTGATTTTACTAATGATTTCTGAGAAACAATTTGCAGACTCCCACAGATTTTGAAGAAGGAACCCAAAATTTCACAGAAAGATCTTGAAACATTTTGTAAATTCTTCTATCAAGACTCAGAAGGGTGCTAGAGGCACTGGAAACTGAGCCGAAGGAACTATTAATGGGAAATTGTCATGCGACCAACCCAACCTACAGATGGGGATTTGGTTGATTGAAGCGCAAAGGGGACTGGAGGATGAGTCAAAGATATTCTTCGAAGCAACTCAAGGATATCTTCGAGTCGAAGTATTCTTGAAGATAAATTCAAGACTAACTTCGAAGATGAGAAGTACAGACTAATACTGGGCTCAGGTGGGGCTCGAAGTAATCAGGGTGATGGCTGATTGAGGAAAGGTAACGTAAAACAATGTTATATTAATTAAGTGAAGAAAAGAAGACATGTAAAGAAAGTACAGTTGCTTTTCTAGGCAAATATTGACATGATGCTTTCGTGAAGATGAGTAAGGAAAGTATTTACTCGCAGTTAGATTTACACGATTGATTGAAAGAAAGTCAAATGAAAGCATAATCGATGATATGACAATTAATTTGAAGATACAAGACAGAGATTCCCAGGTGATGTAATTGGTAAGTGCGAGGCTTGATTGAAAGGGTGAAGCGCCAAGCTGAGAGTCGAGGCATGCGAGCTAGTCCGAGTAAGGGTTATTGGATAAGCGTCGACACTGCCAGCATAATTGCCTAGGTTGAGTTCATCCCAGTTAAACTAGGATGCAAACAACCAATTCAAAGTAGGTTGACCTCAACCAATGAAATATAAAACCAAGGGGAGTCCCTTGGATTTATATTTCATCAGTTGATTTCAACCAAGTTTAAATTGCTTGAGTGCATCCCAGTTTAACTGGGATGACTTCATCCTAGGAAATTATGCTGGCAGTGCGAAGAGCCGTCAAATCACCGGAAAGGGGAATCTTCGAATCAGGGACCGGATTGGGTAATGAGTTTTGATGAGTGTCCCGTTGATTAGGTGTCACACATTTGGTCCTTTGAAAGTTTGAAACTGAGTGTTGCATTCAAAGTTCGATGCATATGGAAATGCTGAGCCGGGTTTGGCTGAGAGTGAGAGTTGCAGCGTGACAGATGCCCGGGTATAAAAGCCAAGCTCCTGCAAAGGTCGAAGGTAAAGAATTTCCCACCATCTTACTTCCCACACTTACTATTCTAACTAGTTTAATTGAAGAAAGAAAAAAACCGAAAGAAAACACAGAAGAAAAAAAAGAGAAGAAAAAAAACGAAAAATGTCTGAAGTAGAGGTTATCGATCGAAGATGTCAAAGATGTATTCGACAGAGCCTAACCTGTTCACCAAGTACGGCGACTAGGGGAGATCGATCAAAGTGTGAGATGTGTCAAAGGGTCAGGGTGCCTTGTGTTTTCGAACAAGGGTTCCCTTTTGACTCGGAGGATGCCCTGCCAATCTCGGCTATAAGTAGTGATGCCGTGTTGACTAGAATCCCTCCCTTACCCCCACCATCCAGGTCGCCTTCCATCGTCCAAATTCAAGGTGCTCGTCCAAGAAGAGCCATTACTCGAGTAAATTATCGAATACCGAACTTATTGGGGCCGCCAGAGGTGGAACATCCGGGAGATTTGAGTAAGTGACGAAGAGAAGAGAAGAGAGTGTGATTTCGAGATTGCTGATAATTTTGAGAATCTTGTTTCTTAGCTTTGTTAGGGCCGTATCAAAGATACACGACCATGACACCGCCACCGCCGCCGATGTATAATGAACCCAACCCGATTGTCTTGCTTGAACGGCCAAACAATCCGGAAGTGACTCGAGTCATCGAAGGAGCTGTGGGAAGAGTTGAAGCTACTGTCGGAGCGATCATCGAAGAAGAGAGGGTCAAGGAAAGAGGAGTCGAGGAAAGAGGAGTCGAGGAAGGGAGAAGATTGGAGGAAGAAGAGAGAAGAGAAGAGGAGAATGGAGTCAAGGAGGAGAGAAGAGTGGAAGGGGAGGAGAGGAGAGTGGAAAATGAAGAGAGGGAAACCGACGCTCAATTGTTAACCAAAGGTTTCGTCGAAGGGAGTAGTTCGAGGAAGCGGGTTTACAAGGAAGAGTTGGAGAGAGACGAAGGTTGGTCTTGCAAGACGTCGAAGACCAAAGAAGATTTGAAGAAGATCAGTTCGATCTTCGACAAACATCAGATGATTCAGGTTGGAATCGCGAAACGAATGTCGAATTTGGTTGTAGGAAGAGATATGAGAGAATTTATGTTATTGGTGAAGGAGTTGAAGGAAAGTTGGGAAGAAGCTGAGAAAAAATTGAAAGAGGAGGATGAAGAAGAATAGAGTGATTTTGTTTTTATTTATTTTGTTATTTAGTTATTATTTTATTAAAAGATTTTTTTGAAAGATAAGAAAAGATTTTTTTAATTTGACAATTTAAGAGAGTGTTTAGAAAAGTTAAAGTTACAAGAGAAAGAACAAAGAGAGAAAAAAAAGGAAAAGGGAAAAAAGTGAAATAGGATGAGATAGAGTGTTAAGAGGATTGCCAAGGTTTTCGAGGGCATTGATAAATGCACGCCAATGGGCCCACGCCCACACCCATCGCACGCCAACAAAAAAAAAGGCGTGTTCCCCGCACGCCTTTTTTTTATTGGCGTGCGGGCTGCACGCCCATCTACAGGCGTGCGACACTGCAGGCGTGCAGTGGCACACCCTCTTCAGAAAAAGGCGTGTGGCTCGCCCGCCCCTTCAGAAAAGGGCGTGTGGGTCGCACACCCTTTTTATGTGTATAGGCAGGGGGCACGCCCCTGCCTATACACATAGATCGGCGGACCGCCGACCTATGTATATAGGAAGGGCGTGCCCCTTCCTATATACATAGAATGGGCGTGCCGACTGCACACCAATTTTATGTATATAGGAAGGGGCACACCCTTCCTATATACATGCTGATGTCATGCGTACAAAAGAATGTACGCATGACATAAGCATGCCCCCACCCGCCCCCTCCCCCCATCCTTCGCCGATCGGCCCTCCCCAACCACCATCTCACCGACCGCCCACCAGCAGACCGACCACCCCCACCCACCTACCAGCCGGCCTCCGCACGACCCAGCCCAGCCCACCCTTCCCGATCAACCAACCCTAGCGGCCGGAACAACCCAGCCGCCCGACAACCTCAAGCCAGCCGCCCGACAACCTCAAGCCAGCCGCCAGGACATCAACAAGTAAGTCGATGTCCCCCCGTCCCCCCCGTTTCCCCCGTTCCCCCCAATCCCCCAATCCCCCCCGTCCCCCCTACCCCTCACCCAAAACCCCGCCCGCTCCTGGGCCAGCTGGGCCTGTCCCAGAGGGGCCAGATGGGCCAGCTGGGCCTGGCCCGAAGGGGCCAGATGGGCCACCTGGGCCTGGCCCAAAGGAGCCAGATGGGCCACCTGGGCCTGGCCAAAAGGGGCCAGATGGGCCAGCCAAAAGGGGCCAGATGGGCCACCTGGGCCTGGCCAAAAGGGGCCAACTAGAACCAGTGGCCCCTATGGACACATTCAAGGTGTGAATGTGCCACTAGGCCCCCTCGCAAGCCCCCCATTGCACCCAAGGCCCAGGAAAAATGTGCAAGGGACACATCTATAACCATGCTCGGTGGCCCATGTGGACACAAATTTCTTCAGATCGTCAACACAGGTGAACAGGTATTCAGGTGGAGGGTCCATTGGCTCTACAAAATTAATTCCCATGAGTATCCATTGGAAACAGTATGATAAATCAATGAGGCACTGACCTCCCACAGAGGAGTCAAACAATCTGACATCCTCACTGGTCAGTAGGGCTTTGGGCAAAGCATTTCCATCCGGGAGATTTGGGGCCATCAACAAGTCGTTGGTGTGGTGCACAGATGCACTGGGATCTGTAAATAAAACATTGGTAAGAACACCGCCAAGGACTTTTCTGAGTGAAAGCTACAATCACCTTGGGGATTTTCCTCAGTCATTGGAGAGGGAACAGACATTTCCAGGGGGATTAGGGAGGGAACAGACATTTCCTGGGCGGTTCTTGCAGGAGCCAGGACTGCAGACGGTACCACAGATGTTGTAGAGTTGGAACCACCTGATTCATCAATAAATAGTCAGCTGCCAATAAAGCAACTTTACCAGAGAAACTAAGACCCACCTTGAGCTTGATCCTCATTGGTTTGGGTGGGACAAGAGGGAGCAGGCAGGTCATTTGCAGAAGGCAGGAAATTGTGGGGAAAAGCTAATGATTTACAGTTTGTCAGCTCTCAATAAATATACATTACAAGAGAAAGTTAGACCTACCTTGAGCTGTATTGTCAGGCATTTGAGGGACAACCAAAGAAGCCAGTGGATCAATTGCTGTAGGTAGCTGCGCGGATGGGGCAGGCGGACTTGAAGAGTCAAGCAGAGAATTGATTTCGACAGCGGATTGGTTGGTGTTGTTGTCCCAGTAGTATGTGGGCTGGTTGACGGACGGGTTGCTGGGTATTGATGCAGACAGGTTGCTGGGTATTGATGGTGGGTGTTGGATTGGTTGGGGGGCATTCCAGTTGTTGGAGTACATTTCCTGCTGTAATGTATAGGAGGTTGGTTGATTGGGTTGGTGGGTGGGAGGAATGTTGGACGTCTGTTGCAGGGGGATTGCTGGATTGGTGTAGTTTGGAAAGTTTGGATTGAGTTGGCTGGTGACTGGAATGTGAGGAAAGGCTGTACTATTGTTATAGGAGGCCGTTTGGGATGATTGGTGGGGGGGAAGGTTGTTGTATGGGTTGAAAGATGGTATTTGGTGGCCCATATGGGGTGCAGGTTGCCCGTGATTTGGAATTGGAAAGGCCATTGAGCTTGACGGGTATGCGGGGTGGCCATGGTTGGTGAAGCTGGGGTGTTGGTTTGTGGGACTATGTGTGATTGGGGGTATTGAGGATGCGGCAGCATTGTGTAGGTAATTGGGGAAGCTGGGGAATTGATCAGACGTTTGAGGAGGGATGGTGGAGTTGGATGGGGCATGGAACCAAGGGGGTTGCCCAAATGGGACTGGTGGTTGCGGCTGATGGAGGAAGGAGGAAGGACTGTGTGAGCCAGTTATTTAAGTAGAAGCATTGGGAAGTGTTTACATACATGTTGTGCCAAGTGAGACTGGGTGACATTAGGCTGACCACTGGCATGCATTATTGCATTAGGGTATTGGGGGTGCGGCTGATTGTGGACGCCACATGGGTTGGGAGATACGTGGTAGTAGGAGGAGTTTTGGCCTGGCTGAGACATTTTCTGCTGTAAATAACGGCCAGAGTGAGTAATTTTGGATGATATCTACTTTGATAGACATAAAATTACACTGCTGGAGGGTAATAAAAGTTGATGCGAAGAATACTTGCTGATATCTGTGCGTTCAGAGGAACAAGAAGAAATAATCAGCTGACATGAAAATAATAATAATGAAGATGTGGAGAGATTAATTGGATCTGAGTGGAAGAACATCAAGTGATGGTGTGCCCCTCCGGGGCTTGGACAAGGGGAATGGGGCCCTTGGATACCTATGCGGAGATATAAAGGGGCCCTGGCCTAACATGTCAAACTTGGGCGGCTGGGAGCACAGTTGGCTCCTTTTGGCCAGTCATAGTGGGCCCTGTTGGCCCCTTTACTAGGCCCTTTGGGGCTTGTCCCACTGTCAATCCAGGGCCTAATGGGCCCTGAGTAAAGTTTTGGTTTTTTTTATCATAATCTTTTTTTTTTTTGATTTATTTATTTTATTTTTATTTTTATTTTTATTTTATTTTTATTTTTATTTTATTTATTTTATTTTTATTTTATTTTATTTTATGGGCATTAATAAAAAAACACAGTTTTTCCGCGTTTACACCCGGTTTTCTGCGCAGATGCGGCTGCGCAGCAAACCCGGTTTTCCGCGCGCACACCCGGTTTTATTTAATTTCGAGTTTTTATTCAATATGCAAAATGAGGGTGGCATATGATCCGCACAGGCTCCCCAGGTATGCTCATCCAACTTTCAACATCAACCACATTGAAATCCACTCACCACAATCAAAAACCAACACCACCCCCCCCTAAATCATCAACCCCCCGTAACTCATCAACCACTCAACCAATCCACATAAAAAAACACCGAAATTCCCCATTTTTCCTCCTCTCCGCAACCCCAGTCACCAATTTCACTTTTTTTCCCCAAATTTTCCCAACTCCTCCCACCACCCATTTTCACTCCCACCACTACTCCTCATCCATTTTCCACCCAAACCCACTAAAAATAACACCGAAAAACTTCTTTTTTTCCCCTCTCCACGCCACCTCAAAATCTTCCATACCCCACCAATTTTTTCAACCTTTCCCCCAATCCAAAAAACCCCAAAATCCAACATGTCTCACATCAACCCCCTCTTCCTCGCCAAAGATGCTGCCACCACTCCCGCCACCACTCCTGAAGTACCCAACCTTGCTCCTCCTCCTGAGTTAACATGTCAAACAAAGGAGGAAATGCATAGCTCTGTCCAAACTTGGGCCAAGAAGCATGGCTATGCCCTCTGCATAACCCATTCCTCCACTGAAAATGGGGAGAACAGATGCACTTGTCAATGTGACAGATCTGGGGTTTTTCAGACCAAAGATGGTACTCAATTGGGGAAGACCAAGAAGATTTCCTGTCCTTTCAAACTTACTGGAAACTTCTATAAGAAGAAAGGCTACTTCCAAATCAAGATCAAAGATCCTAGCCACAACCACCCAGCTTCTGAAGATCCTTCCATCCATGCTGTCCATCGCCGATTAACCGAAGAACAAAAAACCACTGTCACCCAATTAACCCATTCTGGAGTTCGACCATTAACTATCAAGACTGCCTTATTGCAAGACACCAATCTCCCCTCTTCTGTCACCCTCAATACCATCTACCATCACTGTAACCTCTTGAGATCCACCCAACTTGAAGGACGTACCCCGATTGAAGCTCTCGTTCATGAAATCTGCCATCATGAATTCTACCACACGATTGATACCTCCGACGGCCACATGACCTCTTTGTTCTTTGCTAATCCAAAATCCCTTGACTTGGCAAAACAATTTCCCACCACTCTCCTCCTTGACTGCACCTACAAAACCAACAAGTTTAAAATGCCCCTTCTTCACATCGTTGGTATTAACTCCTCAAACAAATCTTTTTCCTTGGCTTTCTGTTTCCTTTCTGCTGAGAAGATAGCCAACTACTCTTGGGCCTTGGATCAGCTTCGCATCTCAATGGACAATCAATCTCCATCCGTACTAGTCACCAACAACAAGGCCGCCCTAATCAAAGCAATTGAACACGTATTCCCAAATGCCTCACATCTCCTCTGCTCCTGGAACATTATGAAGAATATCCAGTCCAACTGCTACAAACATTTCAACTCTGAAGAAGAATGGTCCACCTTTTGAAACCATTGGAATCAGTTACTCCATTCCAAAACTGTTTCAGACTATCACAAGAACTTCACTCAGCTGTCTATGACTTGGAATCCACCAACCGCCGACTACATCATCTCCAACATCCTCCCTTGCAAAGAAAAAATCATAGCCTGTTTTGTCGACAAGAAACCCCACTTTGGTAACACTATCACGTCTAGAGTCAAAGGTCTTCACGCGTACATCAAACGATTCATCAACTCTTCCACTGCCTCCTTTGCCGCTGTTGTCAAACAAATCCACCAAGCTCTGACCAATCAACTTCACAAACGGTACATCGAATCATCTCAGCACTCCTACAAACTCCTCCCTGGCCTCCCCCCTTGTGTTGGTGATCTAAATGGCACCATCTCCCACTATTCCCTCAAGATCATCCATTCTCACCACATTTCTAAACCACCAACTTCCACTTGCACTGGAAAATACTCTTCTCACATGGGAATCCCTTGCATCCATCAAGTTCACGAAGCCAAAGGAATTGGAAGCAAATTCACCCATCGCAATTTCCATTCTCAGTGGCATGTTAAAAAGGATCTTGAAGTGAGTTGGCTAATATGATTTCCTGGGGCATTGATAAATGCACGCCGATGGGCGCACGCCCACGCCCATTGCACGCCGATAAAAAAAAAGGCGTGTTGCCCGCACGCCTTTTTTTTATCAGCGTGCGGGCTGCACGCCCATCCTTGGGCGTGGGCACGCCTGTAGATGGGCGTGCAGTTCGCACGCCCATCTACAGGCGTGCGACACCCCCGAGGAAGGGCGTGCAGCCGCACGCCTGCCAGGGAGGACTGCAAGCCCCTCGACCGGGAGGGATCCCTCCCGGTTGAGGAGGCTGTGTACCCTCCTCGACCGGAGGGAATCCCTCCCGGTTGAGGAGGCTGTATACCCTCCTCGACCGGAGGGATTCCCTCCCGGTCGAGGAGGGTATACAGCCTCCTCGACCGGAGGGATCCCTCCAGTCGAGGAGGTTGTACAACCTCCTCGGCCGGAGGGATTCCCTCCCGGTTGAGGAGGTTGTACAACCTCCTCGAACGGAGGGATCCCTCCGATCGAGGAGGTTGTACAGCCTCCTCGACCGGGAGGGATCCCTCCAGTCGAGGAGGTTGTACAACCTCCTCGACCGGGAGGGATCCCTCCAGTCGAGGAGGTTGTACAACCTCCTCGACCGGGAGGGAATCCCTCCAGCCAAGGAGGTTGTACAACCTCCTTGACTGGAGGGATCCCTCCGGTCAAGGAGGTTGTACAGCCTCCTCGACCGGAGGGATTCCCTCCCGGTCAAGGAGGTTGTACAACCTCCTCAACCGGAGGGATTCCCTCCAGTCGAGGAGGGTATACAGCCTCCTTGGCCGGAGGGATCCCTCTGGTCAAGGAGGCTGTATACCCTCCTTGACCGGGAGGGAATCCCTCCGGTCGAGGAGGGTATACAGCCTCCTTGACCGGGAGGGATCCCTCCCGGTCAAGGAGGCTGTATTCCTCGACCGGAGCTGATGTCATGCGTACATTCTGGTGTACGCATGACATCAGCATGTACATAGGCAGGGGCGTGCCCCTACCTATATACATAGAATCGGCGTGCAAGCCCGCACGCCGATTCTATGGATATAGGCAGGGGCACGCCCCTGCCTATATACATAGGAAGGGCGTGCGAACCGCACACCCTGTCTATTTATATAGGCAGGGGCACGCCCCTGCCTATACACATAGAAAGGGCGTGCGGTTCGCACGCCCTTTTCTGAACGGGCAGGGCGTGCGACCGCACGCCTGAAGTGTCGCACGCCGATGGGCATGCAGCCCGCACGCCGATAAACAAAAGGCGTGCAATGGGCGTGGGCGTGCGCCCATCGGCGTGCGTTTATCAACGCCCGATTTCTTGGTTTCTGTTTCTCTTTCATAGTTTTATAGTTCTAATTTGTTTTTTTGCCTCCATTTATGAGCAGACATTCATTTAAGAGGACAACAACGATGGATCAAGTGACGGTCTACTTCCCACCAAAGAAAACAACGAGGAAATTTTCTTAACAGATCTCTTTAAGGAATTCCAAACGTTTCAACCTGGCAAGCAAAAATTCTACATTGGCGAAATCAAGAAGCTCTTTCAAGGGAACTACACCACAGTGGCCATCCAGGAACCTCTCTTTAGCAAGGATCACCAAGGACGAGGAAGACCAAAGGGCGCCAAAAGGAAACACAAATCAACTACTTCAACAAAAAGGGATCCTTCAGGCTATGAATACACAGAATTGGAGAAGAAAGGAAGAGGAAGGCCCAGGAAGCAGGTGACAGAACACAAGGTATTTATTCATTTATCTCTTGTCTGTTTGTCTTTGGTTATTGATTTCTTGTGAACTTGTAGGAACCTTTGGCCAAGACAAAAGGACGTGGTAGGCCTAAGAAGATGGATGAATCTGAGGAATCCGAGGTAATGATTCATCTTCATTCTTCACTCAAATATCACATCTAATTCTTTCTCCTTGTGTTTTCTAGGCTGTGTCAACAGAAGAGGAAAGTCAGGAGGAGTCTGAATCAAGTGGAGAGCTTCCAGAGGTGGATGGTATCATTCAACAGGGCTCAGAACATGACGGAGGAAATTTGAAGACTGTAAGTGTTTTTATTTCCATCTTGAGTACATTATACTGAAGTTAAATGATTTTTTGATACATCAGAGGTCTGGAAAAATGCTTAAACAGGTGAAATTTGAATCAGTTAAAAGGACCAAGACATATGAGTACACTTTGGCAGAAAATGATGCTTATAGGCCTTTTGATGTGAGTTTTACTAATTTTTTTTGAAGAGATCTTTACTTCTGAGCTTCTTATTGGTTACCTCTTTCATAGACCTCAATGACTGCCAGCTCAATCTCTAATCCTGACACCTATATGTCTGAGGCTCTCAGTTGGAGTACTTACAATAATGTGGCTGTTGATTTGGTTAGTAATTTCCTTTTATTTAGTGTTCATTTTATATACAATTAATCTTTTCTCAAATTATCCTTCAGTACAAGTACAAAGACAACATTCATCCCAAAGAAGCCATCCAACATCTCTCTACGATTACCGATGTCAAAGGCAATGGGAATTGTGGATTTCGAGCCGCTGCAGTCAGCATGGGACGTTCCTCAGACGAATGGATGAAAATTCGCAAGGAAATGAAAGAAGAACTCAAATCAAACCCTTTATATTCAAACCTTCAGATGCTAAAGAACATATGGGGCGCCAACCACAAGGATCTAATCGATGCACTCTCTTGGGATGGAAAAGGACAGGCCCCACTGAAGTATTGGATGACCTTCCCTGCTCATGGATACTTGATGGCTGACACTTATAAAAGACCTGTGGTCTTGTTTTCTGGTCTAATGCCCACCATTTATCTCCCTCTCTCTTCTCCACCCACCACCCACTCTCCCATATGTCTCATACTCATTCCCAGTCTTCTCCATCTCATCAGCTTCACGTTTAAGGCTGAAATATGGCCTTCCCCTAGGATTGATCCATATTGGCAACATTGGGCTGAAGAGGAAGCTCTGTTGTGGAAAGAGTGGATTCAGCCCAATTTGGACCTTGGGGAAAAAGTTCTTTTCCCTCCAATAAGAAGATCTGCCAGAATTAATAAGATTGTTGATGTTGAATAGTTATTTGTCTATTTTCCTATATTTCCATTTTATTCTGATAAAAATTCCATTTTATTCTGATAACAAGTTAATTTTATAAGGAGTATTTGTTTCCAATGAATTACCCACCCTCTAAAGTGTATGAATCCATTTAAAAACTCCCCAAATATCTTAAAAGACAGCCGTGAAGGTGTTTACAAATAAGTTCTGTCCAAAAATCATAAAAAAAAAACCAGTAAATCTAAAAATAAACTGTTTGTTGCATTAAATTCTGCACCCCTTAAAGTGCTTTAAAAAGATTTAAAACTTTGAGAAGTCTTGAAAATTGAGCCGTGGGGAATTTTCTTTGAAAAAACCGGGTGTATGGGCAAAATAAAATAGAAGATGTTGTTTTTTTGGAAAATAAAAAATACCATAAAATTTTACACGCCAAGAAGTATTTTTAGAAATTTTAAAATTTTGAAAAACCTTAAAATTCCGCCCGCAAAAAAATAAGTAACAAAACCGGGTGTACTCCGCAGCAAATTTTACGTCGCCGCTGCGTAAAACCTGGTGTAAACGCGGAAAAACCGGGTTTTTTTATTAATGCCCTATTTTATTTTATTTTTATTTTTATTTTATTTTTTTTTTATTTTTTTATTGTTTTATTTTTTTTTATCTTACAGAGGCACGGTGCGCACGGTGCGCACGGGGGGCTCAGGGGGGCTCAGGCAGGATAAAAAAAAAACCCCACATTTGGGTGGGTTGGGTGGCTTGGCTCGCTCGGATTGGGTCAGGTGGGTCGGATCGGGTCGGGTGGGTTGGCTTGGGTCGGGTGGGTCGGCTCGGGTCGGCTGGGTTGATGTGGAGGAGGTGCTGTGAGGTGGGGGGGAAGTGATCGAGTGAGGTGGTGGTTGTGGTTGCAATCCGCTGGGGGGGAGGGGGAAGCATGCTTATGTCATGCGTACATTCTTTTGTACGCATGACGTCAGCATGTATGTAGGAAGGGCGTGCCCCTTCCTATATACATAGGTCGGCGGTCTGCCGATCTATGTGTATAGGCAGGGGCTTGCCCCCTGCCTATACACATAAAAAGGGCGTGTGGGGCACACACCCTTTTTATGTGTATAGGCAGGGGGCACGCCCCTGCCTATACACATAAAAAGGGCGTGCGACCCACACACCCGTTTCTGAAGGGGCGGGCGAGCCACACGCCTTTTTCTGAAGAGGGTGTGCGACTGCACGCCTGCAGTGTTGCACACCTGTAGATGGGCGTGCAGCACGCACGCCCATCTACAGGCGTGCCCACGCCCAAGGATGGGCGTGCAGCCCGCACGCCAATAAAAAAAAGGCGTGTGGGGAACACACCTTTCTTTTTATCTACGTGCGTTCGGCGTGGGCGTGCGCCGATGGGCGTGCATTTATCAACGCCCGGTTTTCAAGGGTAGGTGGTATGAAAGTCTTGAAGCAAGGCGGGAGAGTTTCGAAGATGTTGTGCTGGTTCCCAGGAGGTTCGATCTTCGTCGGACTGGAATCCAGTCCATTCAACAAGATATTGTAGTTTGCCTTTGCGTAATCTCGAATTGAGGATACGACTTACTTCCCACTCAAGGTGATCTTGAACATTAACAGTTTCTGGAGGGGGATGAGTCTTTCCCGGGAAAAGATCCTTGGCTGGCTCTAGGAGTGATACATGAAAAACTGGGTGGATAGCGCTCCACTTTGAGGGAAGGGTGAGTCGATAAGCGTTCTTCGAGATGAGTGATTCAATGGTGAAAGGACCTAATTTTTGTTCAGAAAGTTTCTTGGCGGGTCGAGTTGATCGAATGTTGCTGGAGTCGAGCCATACTTTATCGCCAATGTTGTAAGCTGGGGATTCGAGTCGAAGTTTATCGGCTTGAAGCTTGTATTGTTGACTGGCTGCTTTGAGGTTGGTTCAAAGTTGATCTTGAAGAAGCTTGAGATTCGAGAGATAATCGGAGGCTGGAGTTGAAGGTGAGAGGTGAATTGAATCGAAGGTTGGATTCTGATCATAGATTGTTTGAAAGGGTGATTGTCGAGTTGAAGAGTGAGTGGCGTTGTTGTAGGAGAACGGCTAAGGCAAGCCATTGGCTCCAGTCGTCCTGCTGATAACTGACGAACATTCGAAGATATTGTTCGAGAATTTGATTAACTCGTTTGGTTTGACCATCTGATTCGGGGTGATAGGCAGTTGATAGGTTGCGAGTTATTTTGAGTTGTTGGCAGAGCGAAGTCCAGAAACCTGAAACAAACAATGAGCCACGATCGCTGACTATATTATCAGGGAGACCATGCTTTGAGAAAACATGTTCAATGAACAAGTTCGCAAGGTCTAATGATGTACAAGTAGTCTTGGTTTGAAGAAATAGAGACATCTTCAAAAAATGATCCACTATCACTAGGATAGTGTCATGACCATCACTAAGGGGGAGTTGAGAGATAAAGTCCATAGAGAGAGAATGCCAAGGAAATGGTGGAATTGGAAGTGGTTGAAGCAACCCATACTTCCGATGCTTCTAGCTGGATTTGTTCCTATTGCAAGTGTGACAACAGTTTACATAATCTTTTACATCCTTGACCATTCCTGGCCAATAGAAGTCTCGAGCTATAATTTGGTAAGTCTTATCCTGGCCGAAGTGACCAGATAGGGGGGAATCATGTCTTGATTCGAAGATATCAAGTTTGACTTTAGGATCATTCGGAACAACAAACCTGCCCTTATAAAGGAGCACGTCATCTTTGTCGACTGTATAGTCCTTCAAGTCATTTCCTCGAAGTTGACGACAAACAGGGTCATCCTTCTGAGTTCGAACTAACTCGAGGAATTCCTTGTTGAGTTGTCCCAAATGTATTGAGTTAAGAGATATACCAGGGGAAGAAGAAGAAAATATGGTTCGAACATTAGCAGGGTTATTATCAGCAAAGGCTCTCCCCTCCGAGGGATAAATGTCGTCTCGACGTGACAAAGCATCTGGAACTACTGCTAATTTGCCAGGTCAATAGCTTATAGTAAAATTAAATTCAGAGAGAAGTTCCGACCAACAAGCTTGCCTGCGAGGAAGAACTTTAGTGCTCATAAAATACTTAAGAGCGTTATGGTCAGTCAAAATCTTGAAAGGTTCGAGGAGACTGAGCAAATAAGAGCACCATTTTTTCAAGCAATGGACAATTGCAAGAAGTTCCTTATCATGAATCTCATAATTGAGTTCAGCGGATTGTAGCTGTCTTGATTCGAAAGCTACAGGGTGAAGATGCTTCGAAGAAGCGGAAAATTGAGATATTACACCTGCAATGGCGTAGTCACTTGCGTCAGTTTCAACAATGGTTTTACCCATCTCACTGAAGTGAGCCAGAATTGGTGCGGTAGTGAAAGCTTTCTTGAGAGTATTAAACTCCTGTTCTGCTTTGACTGTGAAGATGAAAGGAGTATCCTTTCGAAGAAGATTAGTAAGGTTCACTATGGTTTTTGAATAATTCTTTATAAATTTGCGATAAAAATTAGCAAAACCAAGGAAACCTTGGAGTGTTTTAACACTCGAGGGCTTGGGCCAGTTGAGGACTTTTTGACATTTGTCCGAGTCCATACTGATACCATCAGTAGAGATGACTACCCCGAGGAAGTGAAGAGACAAGTTGTGAAATTCGCATTTCGACAACTTGGCGAAGAGATTATTTTCTCGAAGTCTTTGAAGCACTTCCTTGATATGGGAAGTGTGATCTTCGAGGTTCTTTGAGTAAACCAGAATATTGTCGAGGTAGACGACTACGTATACTTCAACAATGTCAGCAAAGATATTGTTGACCAGGTTTTGAAAAGTGGAAGGAGCATTGCAAAGCCCAAAAGGCATTACAGTATACTCATAACTACCAAATCTTGTTCTCATAGCCGTCAGCCATTCATGACCTTTGGCGATTCGAACCAAATTATAGGCACCTCAAAGATCGAACTTCGAGAAGTGAGTAGCTCCATGGAAGAGAGTAACAAGGTGAGACATGGGGGGAACTGGATAAGCATTTTTTCGAGTAACATTATTCAGCCTCCTGTAGTCCACACAGAGTCTGAGGGACCCATCCTTCTTAGGGACAAAAAGTACAGGAGAACCTGTATTCGACTTGCTTGGTCGAAGGAAACCTTTTTCTACATTTTCCGCAATGTAGCCTCAAAGTTCAGCAGATTCTTGCTTCGAGAGAGAATAGACTGGCCCAGGCGAAGGTGCCGGGCCTATGAGTTCAATCTGATGATCATATGGTCTTTGAGGAGGGAGTTTATCCGCTCTCGAAGAAGAAAAGACATCAGCAAATTCATGGTAGATGGGGAGAAGAGTCTTTCAGATGGTTTCGAGGTCTTCGATCTCATCATCTTCTTCGAGGCTTGGAATAGTCGTCGAGGGAGGATGTGAGAGGATCAGAGAGTACAGAAAACCTTTAAATGAAGGTAATTCCTTCTCTTTGAAGAAGGAAGGGAGAGATAAGTTAGAGCAATAAGAAATTACCCCGTGATCTTTTGAAGAAATAGAAGAGGGAGAGGCAGGATATTCAAAGTCTCCTGGCAGAAAAGTGTCATCTAACTGAATGACATAGTCGGGCAAGCTGTTTACTTCTTTTTTGACTGGGAGAGAAGAGTTAGTGTCTGGAGATATTTTGGGTCGAAGGTTAATTACTCCTTCTTGCCAGTTAACATCTGGGTTCCAATGCACCAGAAAGTCATGGCCAAGGATGGTATCATCCATTCCTTGGGCATCCAAGACCAAAAGATCCCATTCGAAGCTGGGGAAAGATTTGAATTGAAAAGTCCACTTCGCCTTCTTCGAAACCCAGAAACTGGGTTCCTTCGAAGAAATTACCAAGAAGATCGGGAATCTTGATGTCTCAGTGAGCTGAAGGGACTGTTTTT
The DNA here is from genome assembly GCA_007896445.1 of Puccinia hordei. Taxonomy (NCBI): domain Eukaryota; kingdom Fungi; phylum Basidiomycota; class Pucciniomycetes; order Pucciniales; family Pucciniaceae; genus Puccinia; species Puccinia hordei. The sequence goes on from RDRW01000293.1 coordinate 75,391, forward strand.
TGTCAAATGTCGAACTAATAAAAGACACATTAGCACCAGAGTCGAGAAGGACCCTGTATGGTTGATTTGAAGAATCAAATAAAATAAATCTTGAGCTTGGAACACTCTCAGTGGTCTCACAAGCTTGAAGGTTGACTCGCAGAAAGGTAGAAGATAAGTAGTTTTCTTTGCGAATCATAAGAGAAATACTCGTTAATTTTTTGACAACTTAGCTGCCTCACAGGCTGCTCTTTTAGCACAAGCATCCAATTGATGTTTTCCACCGCAATACATACAAAGTCCCTCCTTTTCCCTTCTCGCCTTTTCATCCGCCTTGAGGACCCCTTCGGTGTTGAGCACCTTGGAGATCTCTTGAGGAATCTTGGTTTGAGTTTGTTGGGGGATTGAGGTCAAAGGTTTTGACGTTGCAGGGTGGATCTTCTTTGAGGTCGAATTTGAAGATTTCTTCGAGGATTGATCTTGTGTCGAAGGAGTTGAGTCGGTCTTTTTGGTTCGAGATCGGTCGTGATAGCAGTTGTCCAACTCAATAGTGTGATCGATGAGATGTTGGAGTGTCAAGAGTCGATGACCACTGACCGCAAGCTGGTCGGTGATTCAAGAAGGTAGGCCTTTTTGGAAATGAAACAGAAGAGCCGCGTCGTTCCAGTTGATATGAGATTGTAAGACTTGGAACTGGGCAATGTAGGTTGAGGCTTTACCGTTCTCCTTCATCGAAAGAGAGTTGAGTTCGAACTCGGCATTGCGAACTTCATTGGGATCTCCGAATAATGTGAACAATTGTTGTTCGAACTTTTCCCAGTTATTGAGGATGCAGTCCGGTTTGGTGTTGTTCAGCAATTCAAGGTAAGGCTTGACCCATTGAGAAGCTCGGCCACTGAGATATGAAGAAGCTTAAAGTACCTTCTGTCAATCGAGGGAGAAGGTTGCCGGGTCATTGGAAAAGAGAATTTTGCAGGATTGCAAAAAACCTCTTAGTTTCAAGGATTGCTCGCCGTCGAATTTGTCGGGAGCTTTCATTCCGGGTGTCCGGAACTTGGGAGTTCCATTACCTCCTCCAGTCTTCAGGGCCTTGATAAGGGATACCAACATCGAAGTCGGTGATTCATCGGCCGCCCTTTCGGGTTCTTTGGAACCTGAAGGATTTTGAGGTGGCGAAGGAGGGGGTTCTGTCGCCCAGGTCGCCCTCGGTTGAGCGGTTCCTGGAAAGTGAAAGAGTCCTCCGAATCAGAAAGTTGCCGAAATGGGTCAATAGGTGCATTCTGATTTTGAGTCGAAGGAGGGATTTGTTCAATCGAGGGTTGATTGCCGATGGGAGTCGCGGGGGCTTGGCGTCGGTCAATGTCATGGTCCAGGGAGTGTTCGGCCGGACCTTGTGACCTAGTTCGAACTGGTGTACGTTGCATCACCAAGAGAGATCAACAGTCGAAGAAGTTGACTGTCGAGCAACAAGATATGATAGGGAGAGAGACCTATAAACTTGTTGTAAGACTTAATTAATATACTGTCATGCAACCAACCCAACGTACAGATGGGGATTTGGTTGATCGAAGCGCAAAGGGGACTGGAGGATGAGTCGAAGATATTCTTTGAAGCAACTCAAGGATATCTTCGAGTCGAAGTATTCTCAAAGATAAATTTGAGACTAACTTCGAAGATGAGAAGTACAGACTAATACTGGGCTCAGGTGGGACTCAAAGTCATCAGGGTGATGGCTGATTGAGGAAAGGTAACGTAAAACAATGTTATATTAATTAAGTGAAGAAAAGAAGAAATGTAAAGAAAGTACAGTTGCTTTTATAGGCAAATATTGACATGATGCTTTTGTGAAGATGAGTAAGGAAAGTATTTACTCACAGTTAGATTTACACGAGTGATTGAAAGAAAGTCAAATGAAAGCATAATCGATGATATGACAATTAATTCAAAGATACAAGACAGAGATTCCCAGGTGATGTAATTGGTAAGTGCGAGGCTTGATTGAAAGGGTTAAGCGCCAAGCTGAGAGTCGAGGCATGCAAGCTAGTCCGAGTAAGGGTTATTGGATAAGCGTCGAAGAGCCGTCGAATCACCGGAAAGGGGAATCTTCGAATCAGGGACCGGATTGGGTAATGAGTTTTGATGAGTGTCCCGTTGATTAGGTGTCACGCATTTGGTCCTTTGAAAGTTTGAAACTGAGTGTCGAGGCTTGATTGAAAGGGTTAAGCGCCAAGCTGAGAGTCAAGGCATGCGAGCTAGTCCGAGTAAGGGTTATTGGATAAGCGTCGAAGAGCCGTTGAATCACCGGAAAGGGGAATCTTTGAATCAGGGACCGGATTGGGTAATGAGTTTTGATGAGTGTCCCGTTGATTAGGTGTCACGCATTTGGTCCTTTGAAAGTTTGAAACTGAGTGTTGCATTCAAAGTTCGATGCATATGGAAATGCTGAGCCGGGTTTGGCTGAGAGTGAGAGTTGCAGCGTGACAGAAATCCACCAAATTGGTCCTGCAGTACCAAACTCCTTTCCTGGGTTGCGCTAAATCCATGAAGCTCCAGTTATGATATTGTGAGTAGTTTCTTCCCCCTGTCAAACTTTGGGTGCCTTGTGGCACCCCAGTGAGAATTTACAATTTTTTCCTTATTTTGGTAATGTGTCTGGAAATTAATTTTCCAACTCATACAAAGTTCAAAGGAGGACCTCAAAAAAATACAGGGAGATATTCTCATATTTCATGAATGGTTCTGTGGCAAGTCAGAAGTGTGGTAGAGGCACCACAACTGAGCTGGAGGCACTATTAATGCAAAATCCACCAAATTGGCCCCATGCTAGGAAACCCCTTTCCTGGGTTGTGCTGTAGCCATGAAGTTGAAAATGTGATTTTCTGAGTAGTTTCTGCCAGCGTTAAACCTTTTGTGACCTCCTGGCACCCCAGTGAGAATTTATACTTTTTTGTGTATTCTGGTAATGTTTCTCAGAATTATTTTCCATTCCCAAAAAGCCAGCCCAAGGAACAGTAATTTTTGAGGGAAACCCTTGTAAAATTTGTATAGTTTTTCTGTGGACATTCATAAGTGTGCTACAGGCACCAATGCAGGGAGGTAATGTAAAATTCTGACCCCAGGGACAATTTACAGATTTTGGCCGTTTTTACTAATGTTTCTGAGAATTAATTTTCCAACTCCCACAAAGTTGGTAGGAGGAGCTGAAATATGTGCAGGCAGATCTTGGAACATTCCATACATTCTTCTGTGGAAGGTCAGAGCTGTGCCAGAGGCACTAAAAACTGAGCCAAAGGCAATATTAATGGGAAATCCACCACATTGGCCTTATGGTAGAAAACTCCTTTCCTGGGTTGCACTACAGCCATGTATCTCAAGATGTGCCCTTTTGAGTAGTTTCTTCCTGCTCTACAACTTTGGTGGCCTTGTGGCACCCCAGTGAGAATTTATAAATTTTTCCTTATTTTACTAATGTTTCTAAGAATAGAGTTCCCAGCTACCACAAAGTTGGAAGAAGGAACCGCAAAGTATGCAGGGGATCCTGAAAAATTTCATCAATTATTCTGTGGAAAGTCAGAAGTGTGCTAGAGGCACTAGCAACTGAGCTGGAGGCACTAATAATGGGAAATTGACCAAATTGGCCCTACGCTAGCAAACTCCTTTCCTGGGTTGCACCAAGGCCATGAAACTCAAGATGTGCTCTTTCAAGTAGTTTCTTCTGGCTGGAAAATGTTGGTGGCCTTGTGGCACCCCAGTAAGAATTTAAATTTTTCCACTTATTTTTGTAATATTTCTATGAATTAATTTTCCAACTCCAACAAAGTTCAAAGGAGGAACTGAACAATTTGCAGGAGATCTTGTAATAGTTCATGAATGGGTTGCTACAGCGATGAAGCTCAAGATGTGCTATTCTGAGTAGTTTCTGCCTGCTGTTAAACTTTGGTGGCCTTGTGGCACCCCAGTTATAATGTCCAAATATTTGCTTATTTTACTCATGTTTCTGAGGAGCAGTTTTCCAACTGCAACAAAGGTTAAAGGAGGAGCTGATCAATGTGCAGGGAGATGTTGTAAAATTCTCACCCCAGTGAGACATTACAAATTTTTCCTTATTTTACTAATGTTTCTGAGAAAGACATGCTCCGACTCCCACAAAGTTGGAAGGAGGAACTGAAACATTTGCAGGGACATCTTGGAACATTTCATAAATTTGTCTGTGGTAGGTCAGAGCAGTGCTAGAGGCACTAAAAACCAAGCCAAAGGCAATATTAATGGGATATTCACCAAATTGGCCTTATGCTAGCAAACTCCCTTCCTGGGTTGCGCTACAGCCATGAAGCTCAGCATTTTCTCTTTTAAGTTGTTTCTTCCCCCCTGCAAAAAGTTGGTGGCCTTGTGGCACCCCATTGAGCATTCATAAATTTTTGGTTTTTCTGCAATGTGTCTGAAAATTATTTCCCATTGCCAAAAGGCCAGCCTGTGGAACAGAAAAGTTTGAGGGAGGATCTTTTAGCTCTTCAATAATTTCTCTGTGGACACTCATAAGTGTGCTAGAGGCACTAACGGAGGGACATGTTGTTAAATTCTCACCCCAGTGAAAATTGACACATTTGTGCTTATATTACTAATGTTCCTGAGAATTAATTTTCCGACTCCCAAAAAGGTCGAAAGAGGAACTGAAAAATTTGCAGGGAGATCCTGGGTAATTACATAAATTCTTCTGCGGAAAGTCAGAGCTGTACTTGAGGCACTAACAACTGAGCTGGAGGCAATATTAGAGGGAAATCCATCAAATTGTCCCACGCTAAGAAACTCCTGTCATGGGTTGCACTACAGCCATACTGCTTTAAAAATTTGGTGGCCTTGTCACACCCCAGTGACAGTTTACAAATTTTTCTTTATTTTGGTAAATCTTTCTACAAATCAATTGTCGGACTCCAAAAAAATTCAAACGAGGAACTGAAAAATTTGAAATGTATTCTTGTAAAATTCCATAAATTGTCTGCTAGAGCCATGAAGCTCATGATGCTCCATTCTGAGTAGTTTCACCCCGCTGTACAATTTTGGTGGCCTTGCGGCACCCCAGTGAGAAATCAAATTTTTTTGCTGATTTTACTAATGTTTCTGAGAATTAATTTGCAGACTCCCACAAATTTTGTAGAAGAAACCATAAATTGTGCAGAAAGAACTTGAAACATTTGGTAAGTTTTTCTATTGAGAGTCAGAAGGGTGCTAGAGGCACTGGACACTAAGCTGGAGGCACTATTAAATGAACAATTGACCAAATTGGACGTACAATAGCAAACTCCTGTCCTGGGTTGCACTAAAGCCATGAAGCTCAAAATGTGCTCTTTTGAGTAGTCTCTGCCCGCTGTAAAGTGTTGATGGCCTTGTGGCACCCCAGTGAGAATGTACAATGTTTTCCTTATTTTGGTAATGTGTCTGAGAATTAATTTTCCGACTTCAACAAAGTTCAAAGGAGGAACTGAATTTTTTTCCAGAGATCTTGCAGTATTTGATAAATTTTCTGCTACAGCCATGAAGCTCAGGATGTGCTATTCTCAGTAGTTTCTGCCTGCTGTAAAACTTTGGTGGCCTTGTGGTACCCCAGTGAGCATTCACACACTGGTGCTGATTTTACTAATGTTTGTGAGAATTGATTTTCCAGCTGCCAAAAATTTTGAAGGAGGAACTGAAACATTTTCAAGGAGATCTTGTAAAATTACCACCCCAGTCAGAACTTACAAATTTTTCCTTATTATACAAATTTTTCTGGGAATTAATGTTCCAACCCCCACAAAGTTGGAAGCAGGAGCCAAAATATTTGTATGGAGATCTTGGAACACTTCATACATTTTTCTGTGGACAGTCAGAAGTGTGCTAGAGGCACCAAAAACTGAGCTGGAGGTACTATTAATAGGAAATCCACCAAATTGGACCTACAGTAGCAAAGTCCTTTCCTGGGCTGTGCTATAGCCATTATGTTGAAAATGTGCGTTTCTGAGTGTTTTCTGCCAGCTGTAAATCTTTGGTGGCCTTGTGGTACCCCAATGAGAATTTCTAAATTTTTTCTTATTCTGGTAATGGGTCTGAGAATTATGTTCCATTCCCAAAAGTCCAGCCCAAGGAACAGCAAAGTTTCAGGGAGGATCTTTTAACATTTCACCAATTTTTCTGTGGAAACTCATAAGTGTGCCAGCGGCACTAGTTCAGGGAGACCTTGAAACATTCTCACCCCAGTGAGAATGTACAAAATTTTGCTTATTTTACTAATGTTCCTAAGAATTAATTTTCTGACTCCCACAAAGTTCGGAAGAGGAACTGAAAAATTTGCAGGGAGATCTTGGAACATTTCATAAATTCTTCTGTGGAAAGTCAGAGCCGTGCTAGGCGGACCAAATTCTCACAGGGGTGCCACAAGGCTACCTAAGTTTTACAGCAGCCAGAAACCACTCAAAATATACACATCTTGAGCTTCATGGCTGTAGCAGCCAATTGATTAAATATTACAAGACCTCCCTGTGAATTTTTTAGTTCCTCCTTTGAAGCTTGTGGGAGTTGGAAAATTGATTCTCAGACACATTACCACAATGAGGAAAAAATTGTAAATTCTCACTGGGGTACCACAAGCCCACCAAAGTTTTACACTGGCCAAAAATACTCAAAAGAGAACATCTTGAGCTTCATGGCTGTAGCACAACCCATGCAAAAATTTTGCGACCATAGGGCCAATTAGGTGGATTTCCCATTAATGGTGCCTACAGCTCAGTTTTTATTGGCTCTGTAAAACTTCTGAATTTCCGCAGAAGAACTTATCAAATGTTCCAAGATCTCCTTGCAAATGTTTCAATTCCTCATCTTGTCTTTGTGGGAGTTGGAAAATGAATTCTGAGAAACATTAGTAAAATAAGGAAAAATGTGCAAATTTTCACTGGGTACCCACAAGGCTAACAAAGCTTTAGAGAGGGAAGAAACTAATCAAAAGAGTACATCTTGAGCTTCTGGGCTATAGCGCAACCTAGGAAAGAAGCTTTCTACCTAGGAAAAATTTGGGGATTTCTGATTAATAGTGCCTCCAGCTCAGTTTTTAGTGCCTCTAGCACACTTCTGACTCTCCATAAAAGGATTTATGAAATGTTCCAAGATCTTCCTCCGAATTTTTGCGTTCCTTCTTCAAAGTTTGTGGGATTCAGAAAATTAATTTTCAGAAACATTAGTAAAATCAGCAAAACTTTGTAAATCCCCACTGGGGTACAAGGCCACCAAAGTTTCACAGTGGGCAGAAACTACTCAGACTAGCTCATCTTGAGCTTCATGGCTGTAGCAGCCAATTTATGAAATATTACAACATCTCCCTGGAAATTTTTCAGTTCCTCCTTTGAGTATTGTGGGAGTCAGAAAATTACTTCTGAGACACATTACCAAAATAAGGAAAAAATTGTAAATATTCACTGGGGCGCCACAAGGCCACCAACGCTTTACAGTGGGCAGGAAATAATCACAAGGGCACATCTTGAGCTTCATGGATGTAGTTCAAACCAGGGAAGGACTTTGCTGGCATAGGGCCAATTTGGTGAATTTCCCATTAATAGTACCTCCAGCTCAGTTTTAAGTCCCTCTAGAACACTTCTGACTCCCCATAGCAGAATATATGGAAAGTTTCAGAATTTCCCAATTGGCACCCCAGTGAGAATTCACCACTTTTTCCTTATTTTGATAAGGTGTCTGAGGAACAATATTACGACTCCCACACAGTTCAAAGGAGGAACTGAAAAATTCCCAGGGAGATCTGGTCATATTGGCTGCTACAGCCATGAAGCTCAAGATGTGCTATTCTGAGTAGTGTCTGCCTGCTGTAACACTTTGGTGGCCTTGTGGCACCCCAGTGAGAATTTGAAAATGTGTTCTGTTTTTAATAATTTTTCTGAGGATTAATGTTCCGACTAGAGCCATGTAGCACAAGATGTGCTCTTTTGATTAGTTTCTTCCTGCTGTAAGAATTTGATGGCCTTGTGACACCCCAGTGAGAGTTTAAATATTTTTCTTTATTTTGGTAAATGTTTCTACAAATCAATTGTCAGACTCTACCAAAGTTTGGAGGAGGAACTGAAAATTTTTTGCAATGTATTCTTTTAATATTCCATAAATTGTGTGCTAGAGCCATGAAGCTCAAGATGCTCTATTCTGAGTAGTTTCACCCCGCTGTAGAATTTTTGTGGCCTTGTGGCACCCCAGTGAGAATTTACAACTTTTTGCTTATATCACAAATGTTTCTGAGAGTTAATTTTCTGACCCCCACTAAGTTGGAAGAAGGAACCAATAAATTTCCAGGGATAACTTGAACCATATCATCAATTCTTCTGTTGAAAACAGAAGTTTGCTAGCAAAGTTCAAAGGAGGAACTGAAAAAATTTGCAAGAGATCTTGTAATATTTCATAAATTGTCTCCTATGGAAATGAAGCTCAGGATGTGCTATTCTGAGTAGTTTCTGCCCGCCATAAAGCTTTGATGGCCTTGGGGCACCCCAGTGAGAATTTATGAATTGTGCCTTATTGTGGTTATGTTTCTGAAAATTAATCTTTGGACTCCAAAAAAGTTTGAAGGGGGAACTGAAACATTTGCAGGGAGATCTTGGAAAATTTCATAAATTTGTCTGTGGACAGTCAGAAGTGTGCCAGAGGGAATAAAAACTGAGCTGGAGGCACTATTAATGGGAAATCAACTGAGTTGGCCCTACAGTAGCAAACTCCTTTCCTGGGTTTCACTACATCCATGAAGTTCATCATGTTCTATTCTGAGTAGCCTCTGCCTACTGTAAAATTTTGGTGGCCTTGTGGCACCCCAGCGATAATTTACAAATTTTTCCTTATATTGGTCATGTTTCTGAGAATAAACTTTTCTGCCTCCCACCAAGTTTGAGGGAGGAACCCAAATAGTTTCAGGGATATCTTGTAACACTTTATAAATCTGTTTGTGGAGACTCAGAAGTGCTAGAGGCACTAAAAACTCAGCTGTAGGCACTATTAATGGGAAATCCAACAAAATGGACCTACAGTAGCAACCTCCTTTCCTGTGTTGAACTGCAGCCATGAAGCTCAAGATGTGCTCTTTTGAGTATTTTTTTCCTGCTGCAAAACATTGGTGGCCTTGTGGCACCTCAGTGAGAATGTAACTTTTTGCCTTATTTTGGTAATGTTTCTATGAGTTAATTTACCGACTCCAACAAAGTTTACAGGAGGAATTGAAAAAACTGCTATGAAATCTTGTAATGTTTCATAAATTTTCTGCTACAGCCATGAAGCTCAAGATGTGATATTCTGAGTAGCTTCTGCCCGCTGCAAAGCTTTGGTGGCCTTGTGGCACCCCACTGAGAATGTGCAAATTTTTGCTTATTTTACTATTGTTTCTGAAAAGTAATGTTCTGAATCCCACAAAGGCCAAAGGAGAAACCAAAAAATTTGCAGGGAGATCTTGTAAAATTCTCACCCCAGTGAGAACTTAAAAATGTTGTCTTATTTTACTAATGTTTGTGGGAATTGAATTTTCTGACACCCACAAAGGTTGGAAGAGGAATTGAATAATTTGCAGGGAGATCTTGCAAAACTTCATAAATACTTTTTTGGAACGTCAGCACAGTGCTAGAGGCACTAATAACTGAGTTGGAGGCACTATTAATGGGAAATCCACCAAATTGGCCCTACACTAGAAAGCTCCGTTCCTGGGTCGCACTAAAGCCATGAAGCTCAACATGTGCTTGTTTGAGTCGTTTCCTCAAGCTGTAAACCTTTGGTGGCCCTGTGGAACCCCAGTGAGAATTCAAATTTTTTCCCTTATTTTTGGAATCTTTCCATGAAGTAATGTTCCAACTCCAAAAGAGTTCACAGTAGGAACTGGAAAATTTGCAAAAGATCTTGTAATATTTCATACATGTTCTGCTACAGCAATGGAGCTCAAGATGTGCTATTCTGAGTAGTTTCTGCCTGCTGTAAAACTTTGGTGGCCTTGTGGCACCCCAGTGAGAAGTTACCGGTTTGTGCTTATTTTACTAATGTTTCTGAGAATTAATTTTCCAACTCCCAAAAAGTTCAAAGAAGGAACTGAAAATTTTGCAGGAATATCTGGGGACATTTCATAAATTCTTCTATGGAAATTCAGTAGTGTGCTAGAGGCAGTAGAAACCTAGCTGGAGGCACTATTAATGGGAAATCCACCAAATGGGACCTACGGCAGCAAACTCCTGTCCTGGGTTGCGCTGAAGGCATGAAGCTCAAGATGTGCTCTTCAAATTAGTTTCTTCTTGCTGTAAAACTTTGGTGTCCTTGTGGCACCCCAGAGAGAATTTACAAATTTTTCCTTATTTTGGTAATATTACTATGAATCAATTGTTTGACTCAAACAAAGTTCAAAGCAGGAACTGAAAAATTTGCAATGACATCTTGTAATATTATATAAATTGTCTGCTACAGCCAGAAGCTCAAGATGTGTGATTATGAGTAGTTTTTGCCTGCTGTAAAACTTTGGTGTCCTTTCCAAACTGCAGCAAGAACTTACAAATCTCTGCTTATTTTACTAACATTTGTGAGAATTGAATTTTCTGAGTCCCACACAGTTGGAGAAACTGAATAATTTGCAGAGAGATCTTGGAACATTTCATAAATTCTTCTGTGGACAGTTAGCATTGTGCTAGAGGAACTAAAAACCATGCTGGAGGCACTATTAATGGAAAATCTACCAAACTCACCCTACAGTAGCAAACTCCTTTCCTGGGTTTCAATACAGCCATGAAGTTCAAGATGTGCTCTTTTGAGTATTTTCTGCCCGCTGTAAAATGTTGGTGGCCTTGTGGCACCCCAGTGAGAACTTAATTTTTTTCCTGATTTTGGTGATGCGTCTCAGAATTAATTTGCCAACTCCCACAAAGTTCAAGCAGGAACTGAAAAATTTGCAGGGTGATCTTGTAAAATTTCATAAATTTGATGCTGAAGCCAAGAAAATAAAGATGTGCCAGTTGAGTAGTTTCTGCCCACTGTAAAACTTTGGTGGCCTTGTGGCACCCCAGTGAGAATTTACAATTTTTTCCTTATTTTGGTAATGTTTCTGAGAATTAATTTTCAGAATCTCACAAAGTTCAAAGGAGGAACTGTAAAATTTGCAAGTAGATCTTGTAATAAAATTTGCAAGAAGATGTTGTAATATTTCACAAATTGTTCTGGCAAGTCAGAAGTGTGCTAGAGGCACCAAAACTGAGCTGGAGGCAGTGGAAATCCACCAAATTGGTCCTACAGTCGCAACCTTCTTCCCTGGGTTGTGCTATAGCCATCAAGTTGACAATGTGCTTGTCTGAGTAGTTTCTGCCAGTTGTAAATCTTTTGTGGCCTTGTGACACCCCAGTGAGAATTTATACATTTTTGCTTATTCTGGTAATTTGTCTGAGAATTTTTCTCCATTCCCAAAACGTCAGCCTGAGGAACAGCAAAAGATGAGGATGGCTCTGTTAATATTAAATAATTTTTTGTTTAATTTAATTTTTTGCGGGCGGATTTTCATTATTTTTCAAAGTTTTAAATTTATTTATCATACTTACAGGGGTGTAGAATTTTATTGTAATTTCATTTTGCAAAAAAACTATGTCTTCTATTTTTTTGGCCAATCTACCCGGTTTTTTCATAAAAAATCCTCACAGCTTGATTTCCAGCATTTCTCAACATTTTAAACTTTTTTAAAGCACTTTAAGGGGTGTAGAATTTAATTTGACTAACAGTTTTTTTTTCAAATCACTGGTTGGATTTTTATGATTTTTGGACTCCATTTATTTCCAAACACCTTCACGCCTGTCTTTCAAGATATTCAGGGAGTTTTTAAATGGATTCATACACTTTAGATGGTGAAGAATTCATTGGAAACAAATACTGATTATAAAGTTAACTTCTTATCAGATTTCATGACAAAGAAATGGAATATTACATTTATTATTTATTCATAAATTATTAACTTTATTACATTTATTATTTATTCCTAAATTATTAACTTGGAATTATGTCTCTTGCTTTTAATTTATTTATTTATTTTATTCATTTCATTTATTCCATTTATTTTGTTTAATTTAATTTAATTTTGTTTTGTTTATTTTACTTGTTTTACTTATTTATTTTATTTGTTTTAAATAAAATATTGAATGAGGATAATTGGGGAGGTTGTGTTATTCATAAATCATTAACTTGAAATTATGTCTCTTGCTTTTAATTAATTGATTAATTTTATTCATTTCATTCATTCTTATTTGTTTAATTTTATATTATTTACTTTTGTTTATTTTACTTGTTTTACTTATTTAAACTGCTGCCCTCCATAATTTTATTTTGTTTTGTTTATTTTCCTTGTTTTAATTGTTTATTTTATTTGTTTTAAATAAAATATTTAATGAGGATGATTGGGGAGGTCACGCGCATCAAATGCCGCCCTCCACATGCTATTTGCTTAAAAATTAAAAATTAAAAAAAACCGGGTGTAAATGCGGAAAACCGGGTGCACTGCGCAGCCGCAGCTGCGCAGAAAACCAGGTGTAAACGCGGAAAAACCGGGTTTTTTTATTAATGCCCTAAAATAAAGAATAATTTATTATCATTCAAGCTTGCAGTTTCAAGTAATACATAGTAATATCTGGGTGGCTGAAAACAAAATCAATTGAATTTTTATAGCAATTTTTTTAAAAAAAATGTCTTCACATTAAAAGTGTTGTGGAAAAACACCTTACTGCTGGAAGAAAGTTGGCAATTAGGAAGGCAGAAAATGAGAAAAACAAAAGCATTTGGTAGTGATTTTCTATGCGTAGATGTTTGCCATATGCATGTGTATATTGCTCACCCTGCATCTGTGGTACCACATGAATCACCACAGAAACCACATGAAAAACCACAGCAGCCTCTTCAAAGGCTATATAAATTTGAAAAAGAAGATCTTGCAAAATTTTCCCTGCCAGGACATTGTCTTTTTTTGGTCTTCCCAAAAAATATAGACCCTGATCAATGATTATACCACATTTGAGAAATAATGAAACACTGTTTACCAAACCAGACTTCCAAACAAAAAAACCAAGAAAGCCTTGAAAACTGGATGAAAGAGGACTATTTATGGCACCTCAATTTGCTTTGAGTTTTTCATCACTGTAACCTGCAATTTGGTAAGCAGCTATTTTCACAGCAACCAATGGTGGGCCACTATGCTATTTGACCACTACCTGTTAGTGCAGTGGTTTTTTCTTTTGTCACAAATTTTTAGTGTTAGCTGAAGCTACACTCGGCTAAACTAACAGTTAGCATAGCAAGAAATTTTGCATCAAAAGTTCTTGTAGTGTTAGATTTGGAAAATAACTGCTACACTAACAAGTAGCATAATTGTTTTGCTGCTAACACATATTGAAGTTCCCATTGGCATAGCGGCATCAGAGGCATCAGATCTACCCTATTCTACACTAAATGTTGGCTGTTAGCTGAAATTTTTCCTGCTAAGTGTTAGCAGTTAGCTTAGTTTTTTCCCACAATCTGAACATAATTTTTTGGGTGGATTCACTACAAACATTATGTACTTTACATGCATGTATAACGGTTCAAAGTCATGGTATAGCGGTTTGACATATAGTGGTTGTGTTTTTTTTTCAAGTGCCTCAGATAAAAATATGGAACTAAAAAATAAATTTGTAAGTTATCTTAAATTATATTCCTCCTTGTTGTAAAAATGCATGTTTGAAAAATTGCCATTAGCAGAGTTTGCCTCATTATCAGGAATTGAACTAGGTTACAGTGGACCAAATAACATGCAAGTACCTCCAACAGATAGATAAAGTAACAAAGAGGAAAATTTCATATTGAACATTCCTCTTTCATTATTAAAAGTATGAATAAGTTGGAGAAAACAGCTCAAAAAGCTATTTTCACACAATTTTGGCTTTTTGACCACATTTACACAGTCAAAAGTGGCCCAACCCATGTGATCATACATCCAAAATAAACCTTATTTGATGGAGAATTATGTACAAAATTCATAATTTTTATTGCAACTGAAAAAGTATGAGTAATTTTGAGAAAACACCTCAAAAAAGCTATTTTGACACAATTTTGACTCTTAAACCACAGTCAAAAGTGGCCCAACTAACATGATAATACATCCAAAATAAACTGCATTCAATGAATATTTCTATTGAAAAATCATCAATTTAATGTCACCATTGAAGGTATGAGTAATTTTGAGAAAATAGCTCAAAAATGACATTTTGGTACAATTTTCCAACTAAATACATTTCAAAAGAAAATAATTGAATGAACAATTTACATTCAACTTACATCTCTCTCTTCTGAAAATACAATCATGAATGGCTAAATCTTTGTTTTAATTTTTTTCTAGTATAATTCTTTTTGATGAAACCAGGCAATAGGCTACTCTGCAATTGTGGCCTGTCAATAGGCACACAGTATTCATAAATGTTCCAAATGACATGATGAAAATCCAAAGGAATTTATAAAACTACACAAACAGGCAATAATGGGTCAAATGTGTCTACATAGTATCATTGTAATAGCTGTTGAAGCACCTGCAAGACAGACATTCGTTGCTCTTCCAAACACAACATTCTGACAACAAAAGGGAATTTGAATGAGGAATCAGGAGTAGTAATGTGGTTGGCTTGGTAGAGAAAATGAAAAAATTGTGGATCCAGTATTGTTGCTTCCTTCCATGGTTGCGCAGAAGAGATGAGGTTGAGGAGTATTACACAAAGAGACCATACATTGTTTGCAAAAGTGTTGTAGCGGGGCACAGGCGCAATCAGACCGCCAAGACATTCTGTTTTTGTTTGGAAATCATGAAAAAGACATTAAGCACATGACTGCAGCAAACATTTAGTCATGAAACTCACCTGGTCCCATGTATGCTCTGGTGCCTCGAACAAACTGTGAGCTGTAAGGTTGATCTAATGCAAGTCCAAAATCAGCAACATAAACTTGATTTTAGCCACAGAGGATGTTTTCGGGCTTGATATTGCAGTGGGAAACACCATTTGAGTGGAAAAAGTAAATAGCCAAGACAATTTTTGTGAAGACTGGTTTGATGTGCTCAGGGTGTTTGACAAAGTGCCAATAGACAAACACTTGATCTGCAAGCAAACCATGCGGGATGTGAGGGAAGACTAAAAATGCTTTGCTTTGGATTTTGATCAACTGGAGAAGTTCAAGCACATTTGGATGACTTGAGACACGAAAATGCATTTTTATTTCGTGTTGGATGGCGGAATCAGAATTTGTACCGTTCTTGCAAATAACTTTGATAGCCCGGATGACTGGCTCAGCTGGTAAAACTGGATGAGGTGAAGATTAATCTAATAGATGAGAATGGACCATGGTAGGGAACAAGATCAAGAGACATTAATTACCTGAATGAGCTCGATAAACATTGGTGTATGCGCTGTTTCCAAGAAGTGAATCTAATTGAAGTGAGCCTGGTAGAATGTAACCATTTAGATTGGAAGTTGAATCCATATCGGAAATTAAGCTGGAATTGATAGTCCAAGATGTTTTTTGATATTAAGATTAGCAATGAAAAGAGAGTAAGAGTGGAGATGGAGAGTTTGATGTTCAGTATTTCACACGCTGGGATGTCTTATTGATCCAAAAAAACAAGCGCAATGCAGTCTTGATCAAAGGTGGTGGAGATTTGTTTAGCTCGGTACTGGATCCAAGCACAATGGGCAATGACGTCCTCTAAGTGGATGACTTGCGGCTCATCAGTTTCAAGGTAGCAGAGAGCCAATTGAAGGTTATATGTGACAAGGCTTGTGAAAGGATGAGCAATATCGGGCGGTATGACAAAAAATTGACTGACTACAAGCCAGGTGTCGTAGTGTGTTTGCTTCTCAAGGGTAACTCTCTTGTGCTTGAAAATCTTTTTGATCCAACCAAAGCATGTTTCAGCTTCAACTCTGAATTGAATAACAGAGTTATTGGGGCTGACTGCATGTGAATCATAAGATAAGTCAGGTTCAACATGTACAGATTGAAGGAATTCTACTCAAAAATTGACAGGAGCAATCCTCTTGGTCTTGTCTGTAGGCTTCCACTCGCTCAAAGCAACATAGATGCAATCTTCACCCAAGCTCCTAATAGTATCCCAGGTCTTCCTTGTCCAAAAGGCAAATGAAGCCCTCCTCAAGTTGGATGCCAAAGTCAATGGAGAGGCTGTGGCAATTTGTGGAGCAAGTGTCCTCCTGTCCGGAGATTTCTCGTTCTACATCAAGAACCATGGCCAGAAGAAATGGCTTTCTGAAAATAGACATTTGTGGTCCAAGGAGGTCCACCCCAACCTCAAGGCTTCACCCAGAACATACTTGGTCATGGTGCATGGGATCCCCCAATCTTTTGATGTCTTGCAGCTGACTAATTGGGCAACTCTGGAATCTGAGAACAAATTTCAAGCCTCAGACGTGGCTTGTGTACAATAGATGGGCTCCAATGAACCCTCACCTAAAAAGTCTGGCTCACTTGTGTTAGCATTCACTAACAAAGACCTAGCACACCAAGTTGAAAAGTCCGGTATCTTTTTGAATTATGACTTCCACAGGACAGAAAGATTCAAACCGCGCCCCTGAAATGTTTCAAATGCTTGCATATGGGAAAATTCGGATTCTGGTGCCGCAAGGCTCCTCAATGTTCAAAAGGTTCAGGGACCAGCTTTGACCTCAGACAGTGGAATTTATCTCTCCTGCTATACTATAAGTAACTGAAACATACCCAATCAATGTCTCCCTCATCACAAATCCTACTCACCAATGAGGGTGACACTGATTAGGTATGTTTCAGTACTTATAGTATAGCAGGAGTGATAAATTCCACTGTCTGAGGTCAAAGCTGGTCCACTCTGCCCAATTAGGATCCTGTACTTGTGCAAGTCAAGTAATCAAAAATCTCAACTTCACAAGTAAAGCAATCAAAATGCTGTTTTAACTCCTGTACTTGTGCAACTAAAGCAATCAAAACAGCTTATTTCTGTTTTTTTTTTTTTAATTTCTATCTTTAATTGTTTTTTTTTTTTTCAAAAACAATTGTTTGTTTTCTTTCCATCTTTTATCTTTCCAATGTTTGGATATGCAATTCTTTCATTGCTTTGGGAAATATGATTACTGCCTGGACAAATTTCAATTGAATAACACATCTTGCTCATATGGAAATTGCCCAGAACAGTAATCAGAATGCCCATCAGAGAATGAGAAGAAATGCGTCTTTAACTCAAAGGAAGCAAGTAAAGTGTGAAAATAGATTTGTAAACAGGATTCATGAAAATATTAATTTAAAAGAGTCACAGCCTCAATGCAAGACAATTTGTGCAAGGGAAAAAATTTCAACATTCCCACATCCTTTTCTTTGCCCAAGCACATCACCACAACTATTTAAAAAACAAGCAGGGATGTAATCCACCCAAACAAATCTGTTCAGACTGTTCACTAAGCTGGCTGCGGGCCAACACAATGCACTATTTGAGCATAGTGTAGTGGGACCATTCAGCAGGAAACAATTCAGCTAACAGCTAACATTTAGTGGGGAAAAAAACAGCTAACAGCTAACATTTAGCAAAAATAAATTCAGCTAACAGCTAATATTTAGTTTAGCGTAGCTTAGATCTGATGCCGCTATGCTAATGGGAACTTCAATATGTGTTAGCGGAAAAAAAATTACGCTACTTGTTAGCGTAGCAGTTATTTTCCAAAGCTAACACTACAAAAAAACTGGCTGAAAGATTTCTTGCTACGCTAACTTTTAGGTTAGCGGAGTGTAGCATCAGCTAACACTACAAATTTTCTGGCAAAAACAATAACCGCTATACTAACAGTTAGAGGTCAAATAGCATATTGGCCCACCGTTGCCGGTACCATGGCCAATTCCAGACTAATAAAGTTTTGAGAGCCGCCTTTGATGATCTTGATCATTTGAGAAGGGATGGATTTCTTGATGTAGATGATTGCTCTGTGATGTTGATTCCACATTGAGGGGATTTTTTCATAGGCAGAATAAACATGGCAAGTCAAGTTTTGAGGAGGTTTAAGAGTTCTAGGAATGACCCAAGGTTCCTGTAAGATGAGGATATCATAATGAAAATTAGCATTAAGGAGGCTGATCAGTGATCTTGTTCTTGATGACTTCCTTACAGAGAACACAGGATTTGACACCGCCGATGCCTTCAGGGCATTTGTTTGTCAGATGAGCATTAGCACACTTGGTGCAGACGGCTTTCCCCCAACACCATTGACCAAAGTGTCCCATCTTGAGGCAATTGAAGCACTGAGGTGGTTGTGTCAGAATTCTACCATAATCTTCTGCTCACATCCCTTCTATCCTCTTTATCAATGGCCAAGTGGCCTTTATCTCTCCTTTCCTGTTCCATCTCAAGTGAGATGTATTTTTACATCTCAAGTGAGATGTCTTTTCCTGTTCTATATCAAGTGAGATGTATTGTTCCATCTCAAGTGAGATGTCCTTTCCTATCCCCTGTTCCTGTCCTGTTCCCAGTAACTGTCCCCTGTTTAGGAATTAGTCATGTCTAGGCCCCCTTTGCATCTTGCAAGGGGGCTCTCTAGTTGATTCTATTTAATCCTGCTCCTCTATTTTGAAATAACATCATCAAGTCAGAGCCTTTCTCCACTTGAACCACCCTTGGTTCCTTGCTCCCCTGTCCAATCTCAGTCCCTCAAGATTGTCCCCCTTCATTGCCTAATTTCATTGAGCTGAAATCTTAACAGGTCTTGGCTTGAATCTTGCTGTCCAGTGAAAGTCATAATTCAGAAATATGCCTGATTTCTCAACCCAAAGCACCAAATCTTTATTCACAAATGCCAAAATCAATGATCCAGCTGTCTTTGGCAAGGATTCATTGGAGCTCATCCACCTAATGCGGCTCATGTCAGATTCCTGAAAATTGTTTTCTGACACAAGTGTTGCAAGATCGGCTGGTTTGGTAATGTCAAAGGTCTTTAGGATGGGCGTTGATAAACGCACGCCAACGCCAACCCGCACGCCAATTTTTTTTGGCGTGCGGGGCCTACACGCCAAAAAGTATTGGCGTGTAGGGTCTACACGCCAAAATAAATTGGCGTGTAGGGTCTACACGCCAAAATAAATTGGCGTGTGAGACCCACACGCCAAAAATGGCGTGTGGTTCCCACACGCCAATTTCTTTTGGCGCGTGGGCCCCGCACGCCAAACAAAATTGGCGTGTGGGCCCCGCATGCCAATTGTTTGGCGTGCGGGTCCCCCCTTGCTCACGTAATTGAATGGGAGGGCCCATTCGATTACGTGAGCGAGCCCTCCCGGCTGACGAGGTTATACAACCTCGTCGGCCGGGAGGACTTCCTCCCGGCACGAGGCTGTATAACCTCGTCAGCCAGGAGGAAGTCCTCCTGGCCGACGAGGTTGTATAACCTCGTCAGCCGGGAGGACATCCTCCCGGCACGAGGCTGTATAACCTCGTCGGCCGGGAGGACTTCCTCCCGGCCGACTGGGTTATACAACCTCGTCGGCCAGGAGGAAGTCCTCCCGGCCGGCAAGGCTATACAGCCTCGTCGGCCAGGAGGACTTCCTCCTGGCTGACGAGGTTGTATAACCTTGTCAGCCGGGAGGAAGTCCTCCCGGCTGACAAGGTTGTATAACCTCGTCAGCCGGGAGGGCTCACTCACGTAATCAAATGGGCCCTCCCATTCAATTACGTGAGCAAGGGGGGACCCGCACGCCAAAAGATTGGCGTGCGGGGCCCACATGCCAAAAAATTGGCGTGCGGGGCCCACGCGCCAATTTTATTTGGCGTGCGGGGCCCACACGCCAAAAAAAAATGGTGTGTGGGAACCACACGCCATTTTTGGTGTGTGGGAACCACACGCCATTTTTGGTGTGTGGGAACCACACGCCATTTTTGGTGTGTGGGAACCACACGCCATTTTTGGTGTGTGGGAACCACACGCCATTTTTGGTGTGTGGGAACCACACGCCATTTTTGGTGTGTGGGAACCACACGCCATTTTTGGTGTGTGGGAACCACACGCCATTTTTGGTGTGTGGGAACCACACGCCATTTTTGGTGTGTGGGAACCACACGCCATTTTTGGTGTGTGGGAACCACACGCCATTTTTGGTGTGTGGGAACCACACGCCATTTTTGGTGTGTGGGAACCACACGCCATTTTTGGTGTGTGGGAACCACACACCATTTTTGGTGTGTGGGAACCACACGCCATTTTTGGCGTGTGGGTCTCACACGCCCTTTTTTTGGCGTGTAGACCCTACACGCCAAAAAAAAAATGGTGTGCAGGCCCCGCATGCCAAAAAAAATTGGCGTGCGGGTTGGCGTTGGCGTGCGCGCTTGGCGTGCGTTTATCAACGCCCGCACTTCCAGGATGGTATTCTCCCTCCAATAAATTTTACGGTCAATTCAAACGAGTACACAATGCTATATTATCTTTCTGACTCCATTTATCCAAAGTGGGCAACATTGATTCAAACAATTAGCTACCCGGTTGATGAAAAAGAAAGAAATTTTGCCAAACATCAAGAAGCTTGTTGTAAAGATGTCGAGAGGGTGTTTGGAATTCTACAGGCTCAATGGTCTATAATCAAGCAGCCAACTCGCTTATGTGAACATGAGGACCTTTCTTACATAATTAAAGCTTGCATTCTGATGTACAACATGATTGTTGAGGACAAACGGGATTCACACCTTCATGGAAATCTTGAATACAATCATCACAGCCAAACGGATTTGAACCATCACTCTGGATCCCCTTCAGAATTTGTTTTTTTTCCTTGCTCGCTACCAAGCTATTTGCTGTCAATCAATGCATGGTAATCTTAAGGGTGCCTTGATAGAGCACCAGTGGAAGTTACATCTAAAAAGGCTCAGGAAGAAAGAGGCATTGGGAATTGTGGGGGTTGACTCTGAGGATAGCTTGAGTGATGGGGAATTTTCCTCTTAGTATTTTTTCTTTGCTGAATCCTTAACACTTGTTCATCGGATGCCTTTTGCTCAACAGTCTCAAATGTTTATTTCTTGAATCATTTCTTTGCTGAATCCTTAAAACTTGTTCATTGGATGCCTTTTTCTCAACAGTCTCAAATGTTTATTTTCTTGAATCATTTCTTTGCTGAATCCTTAACACTTGTTCATTGGATGCCTTTTGCTCAACAGTCTCAAATGTTTATTTTCTTGAATCAAGAGAATATCAAAAACATTCAAGGGTTTGATAATCTTTGATCATTTGGATGCCTTTTGCTCAGCCTCAACTGTCTCAATTATTTTTTTTTCTTGAATAAAGAGAATATAATGAACATGATAATAAACATTCTTGTGTTTGATAATATCAAGAGAATATAATAAAAAACATAGTGTTTGATAATGATGAATAGGAGAAAGAAAGAACAAATCACACAAATGATAATATAAAAGGAAATCATCAATTATCTACTATCAAGCCAAGTCTTTTGGCTATATCTTTCTGCTTGCCTTCATAAAATCTACAGTATATTACACTCATGTTAGAGGTGTCCTTCCCCATTATAGCTTCATCAGCCACCATCTTCTCTCTTGATATCTTAATTAGCTTTTTCTGCCCCTCACGGACATCATCATCCTCGTATTTGCGTTTTTTAGCGGCCTTGTGACCTTTGGGGTGTGACAAACCAACAGTTTGTTTAGACTCTTCAGCATCCTCAATCAGCTCAATTTCCTTAATTGTTGATTGATCGGATGATGGGTAGGAAGATGATTGTGGGGGTTGTTTCCTGGTTGGTGTTTTTGATTGGGCAGCTAATTTGTCCATTGTTTCTTGCCATTTTGGCAAGTTTTGTAAGATCACCCAACAGTGGTCCAGCGTGAATGAGGTTCCCATTTTGGCCTTGAAGAGAGCCTTGGCCTCAACACCCTTTGGCATACAGTACAGGATATTTATATGTCAGTAGCTGAAACAACAAGAAGAGGAAAGGAAACATGTGCTTACAATTTCGGGCGTTGATAAACGCACACCAACGGCGCACGCCAACGCCAACCCGCACGCCACTTTTTTTTGGCGTGCGGGGCCTACACGCCAAAAAAATTGGCGTGTAGGGTCTACACGCCAATTTTATTTGGCGTGTGAGACCCACACGCCAAAAATGGTGTGTGGTTCCCACACACCAATTTTTTTTGGCGTGTGGGCCCCGCACGCCAATTTTTTTGGCGTGCGGGTCCCCTCTCGCTCACGTAATCAAATGGGAGGGCCCATTCGATTACGTGAGCGGGCCGGCTGACGAGGTTATACAAATAACCTCGTCGGCCGGGAGGAAGTCCTCCTGGCCGACGAGGCTATACAGCCTCGTCAGCCAGGAGGACTTCCTCCTGGCCGACGAGGTTATACAGCCTCGTGCCGGCAGGAAGTCCTCCCGGCTGACGAGGCTGTATAGCCTCGTCGGCCGGGAGGACTTCCTCCCGGCTGACGAGGTTATACAACCTCGTCAGCCAGGAGGAAGTCCTCCTGGCCGGCGAGGCTGTATAACCTCGTCGGCCGGGAGGACTTCCTCCCGGCCGACAAGGTTATACAACCTCGTCGGCCAGGAGGAAGTCCTCCTGGCTGACGAGGCTGTATAACCTCGTCGGCCGGGAGGAAGTCCTCCTGGCTGACGAGGCTGTATAACCTCGTCGGCCGGGAGGAAGTCCTCCCGGCCGACGAGGTTATACAGCCTCGTCGGCCAGGAGGACTTCCTCCTGGCTGACGAGGTTGTATAACCTCGTCAGCCGGGAGGAAGTCCTCCCGGCCGATGAGGCTATACAGCCTCGTCAGCCAGGAGGACTTCCTCCTGGCCGACGAGGTTGTATAACCTCGTCAGCCGGCCCGCTCACGTAATCGAATGGGACCTCCCATTCAATTACGTGAGCGGGATCCCCCCACACGCCAAACAATTGGCGTGTGGGAGCCGCACGCCAATTGTTTGGCGTGCGCTCCCACACGCCAATTTTATTTGGCGTGCGGGGCCCACACGCCAAAAAAAATTGGCGTGCGGGTTGGCGTTGGCGTGCGCGCTTGGCGTGCGTTTATCAACGCCCTACAATTTCATTGTGGGTTTGGCCGCTCCCAAGTCGGTGTTGTACATTGGCAAAATAACCACAATATTTGTTCACTCGGTGGAGGATGATGGACCATCAACTTTCAAGCGCCCCTTGCAAGCGAATCGGAAAGGGCTTCATTTTGATGTCGTTTTGTGATTGTTGATGTGTTTGTCCATCATCTTGAGGAACAATTTATGTATTTGTTCCCAAAACGCACTTGATTTCTGACCGGTTCCAACACCGGTGTCTTTGCTTGTGTTAAGCCAGCTGATACAGAGGAATCTATCCTCCTTGATACGCCATTGGGTTTTTTTGTTTTTTCTCTTCAAATTCCACATTGAGCTTGGGGGTTTTTTTTCTCGGTTGGAGTTGGGCTGGCTTTTGCAGAAGACAACAAAATGGTGGAAGGCAGTACTTCCATCACGTTTGATGGCCCAAGGATGTCAAGATTTGGATTGATGTTCATATTGATTGTATATATTGTCTTTACCGAGAAGCTTGGATCCAAAACAAAAAAAATGTTGCTTTGGAAGATCCTGGCAGATCCTGGCAAATCGCATAACATCTAAGATATGACAAACCTAAACCATTGGTTTCGTCACAGTGCAGTCACAACTCTGCATGTTTTGCAGGGTGTAACATGCCCTCCAATATCCCCCCCCCCCCATCTTGAAAATAGTGAGTTCGGCTTTAGCCAACCCACTATCCCATCCCAATTGGCACTTCTTTCTTCCCCCATCCAATTGGCAGCCAACAATTTGACGCAGTGGGCTGATAACCAGCATCTCCGGTCTGCCTAACTTTCTCGACAATTCATTTTTCTGCCCTACCCCATTCTTTAGCTGACATCCTAACTGACGCCGCCGCTACCGCCAACTAAAAATGGCTCACTACGGATACAGCTCAAACTACCGCTCGGAAGTCCCTCTATCGCAACATAGGGCACCACAACCATCACCCAATTCTCTGGCCTTGGAGACCCTCCATCCGGACGTTGATTGGCAACTGGGGGCCCAATTTCTTCCATCTCAATTTTGCGACAACTTTCGACCGCCTGTGGACCCTTATTCAATGGTTGTTCCAGGCTCAGTGCCTGGTCTCTCAATGCGTGGCGGCGATGGGCTTCAATCAGCCACAACAACAACCCAATTGGATGAGGACGAGTTACCATCCAGCATTCTCACTCCAGCGGCCGTGTCACACCCTAAATCATTGTCTATTCCTAGCCTATCAATGCCGCGCAGTTTCCACTGTGACATCGTGTTTGTAGTGTACTGCTCAACAAAAAACAGACAAAAGAGGGTGGTTGGAAATCCATCCGATCACCCAAAGGATTATCTATCTCCTTTGACTGCCGCTCTATAGAGTGGCCTGCAATCCAACAACTAGTCCATGCCAAGTCTTCGACCGATTATCCTAAACTCCCCAAGCTTCTGGACGATGGCACATATGCCTCCCCACCTTTGATCACTTGGAATGGGTATATCCATTGGAACGGCGAGTGGCCCAAAGGCGGTTCGTTGTCTATATCTGATGCATCTGTGTTTTCCGCCTGGATTCACGCAATCAACATATCGGGTGCTTCTCGAGGTGGTATTTCCATTAAGATGGAAACCCAGCTGATAAAATTGCACAAGCCGCGCAAAACGACATGCTATCTGAAACAGTCCGGGGAGCGAGGCTCGGGCAGCATCCACTTGGGCCGCACAATCTCAAGGTTCTCGGTCCGGGGCGGGAGGCACCATGACTACTGGTCAAAGCGGCTTGGATGGAGACAATCACAATGTGAGTGCTACCCATGTGATTTGGCCCTTTGGAATACATACTCATGTAGTTTGATTCACATCTCAGTCGGATTCATGCAACGAGGACTTTGAAGCGTTGGCTATCATCAAAGAGGAAATCTTCCAGAAATACAAGGAAAACACAGGTGTGGTGGCTGCGTATTCAGTGTACCCAGATCCTACCAATGTTGACAGATACATCATTCTCTCCACTGGTAACGTGGCCTTGTGGCCAAAGCAATCATGAGTAAATGGAATGGTTTGCTCCTTCGGTACTGTGCTGACTTCCCCTGTACAATCCCCATCATGCCCAGCATCAACACGAACTGGGAGTGAGTGTCCTATCCCCCCCCCCCCCCGCATGCCTCAAGTACTACCACCAAAAGACCAAAGCTTCTAGTTCACACAGCTCACCCTCCAAGCCCGGTGATAACGTTCCAGCACTCAACTCACAGCTGATTGCAATGGTGGTTGAGGTATGCCATGCGGTCATGGCCCAAAAGCAATCTCTGTCACCCCCTTTGTCTGATGTGGGATTGGCCGGCGCTGAATCTCATGGCTCACTGCTCAATTACATGATCTTCTGTAAGATTTCCAACCCCATGTGCACCATGCAAATCCTGGTGCAACATGAGGTAGACAGCTACCAGATGTTTGCTGAAGGTTACATGACCCCCGAGGATCTCAAATCTTTGAAGTTATCAATTGGCACACTTGCCAAACTCCGTAACAACGTCAGGCGATACCAACGCTCCCTTGCCCGGCCGAGTTAGTTAGTTGGTTATATAGTTTGCTTGATTTTTATGATTCAAGTCACGTATCTTAGTTTCTTCTTGCTCAAATGAATGCTCTTCTTGCTCAAATGAATGCTCTTCTTGCTCAAATGAATGTGTACATGGTCCTAATCCTCCCAAATACAAACAACAATCATATGCACTCAAATGTCCAATGTCTTTTTCTGATCTTGTTTACTCATACTTATAACAAACACATGTCTCCATAAAACCTATTGTCCATAAACCCTATATCAATATGAACAGCCAAAGCTGAGAAATAAATACCTGACTACCCACTGAGTGATTTGAGTGCATATATTTATACGCGCATGACTAATTGAATTTACTCTTGGCTTACAAGTTGATGGAAATGATGAGGAATCATCCTGCGGCCGGTTGGAACTCACAGCCATCTTTTTGGATAAAACAAAGTGGGGGAATGAACCGGGGGTGACATGTAACATTTTCATTGGGGTGCTGCATCACAAATGATTGGTGATGAATACATGATCAATCAAGCACAACATCGGAAAGTGGATCAAGAGTTCAGTCAGTTGGCTGTCCCCATGTTTTCTCAATCGAGGTACTCCCTCGCAAAGCAAACGGCTGATGCCCAGGGGGAAACCCAAACTCAGCAACTCGGCCTCAGATGACCTACGGAAGAATGTCCAATGCGTGATTCCATGGAATAACAGGCGGCAGCGTGTCGTATGATCTTCAGGCAGGATGCAGGCGTGTTTGAGGAACGTTTCCATTGGGACCTCGTCCAACTCAATGTCTTCCGGGCCTAGCGGCTTAGCACCGCTGTGACGATGACTTTGCAAGGGATATGGGGGGGGTTCTGACCAAATTGTTGGGGCTGCTAAGGATTTCAATCTCGCTGGTTGCCTGGCTTGGATGGTGCCTGTCATCTGATGGTTTCTGGTGGGAAGGCATCATTAATTCATGCCATTTGGAGGTTAAAATCATGGCCGGACTTACCCTCATCTTGAGAGGTCCGACTGCTTTGATGGATCCCACGATTCGTGTTGGATGCCTCAGGCCATTCTCCAGAGGGAGTGCTTGTTTGGTGGGCCCCTTTTGGGTATCTGATAATGAATCGAATCAAAATTAGTTTTGTTTCTTAGGATGAGTGTCATCATCAGATCTTAAATGATGACACTCATTATTGCAATCATACTCACAGGAGGTGTGATTCTTACAAGATCCATGGGCCTGGGCATGATTACCCTCATTTGGACCCAGTTGGGATACAACACATTGGTGGCTGCCGCAAATTCTAGGAAATCGGTGTGCAATTGGATTAGCGTTTTGTTGTCCAAGCTGAAACGTGCATTACCGGCTATGATTCCTTCCCATTGTAGCCGGCCTTGATTGTGGGCCTCATTCAAGAGACAACTCAGTTGGTCACGGCCACCGCCCAAGGTATTGAATCGCCTCAGTCTGGAAGCGTCGCCAAGTGACCAAATCCAATTCAATGGTCATGGAGCCTAAGTCGCGGAAGGGAGTGATGATGGACCAACGATTTGAGGCAGCGACGGCTTTTTAGTGAGGGAAATCAGAGGTCTGGACACTCGGAACATATAGCTTGTAATCTAAACAGATGGAATTTTTTGGAGGAGGTCAAACATATTCCGTGGTTTCTTCTTCCACCTGGGTTTCAGGACAGAGGATTGGCTGGAGTCGGTTTCCTCTTCCTCCTGGGTTTCAGGACAGAGGATTCGGCTGGAGTCCTCAGACATTCGATAGATATTACTGATAATTGTAGAGCAATACCAAGGTGATGGGGAGATCAAAGCAACCAACAAGAAGGGACCCTTTATATATTCCCCAGGACCGCTGAAGACCTTCAGCCCCACTTCATGGACAAACAAAGACATATAAACCCTCACTGCGGCATATGGACTGGTGGTCAATGCCGCAAAGGAGTCACCGATTGCCCCACGTGCCTGGGACTTGGGACACAAACTATCTCAGTATATCTCAATCTCACATCCCAAAAAATA
>RDRW01000294.1:0-5000 GCA_007896445.1 Puccinia hordei
TAGTAAGACTTCCAGACTAAAAAACTCAGCAGAATGATATGCTTGGTTGGGTGTAACCCGGAAAACCTGGGTTACACTCAACCCATTTAATATTGGTTTTGTTTGACCCAATGCAATTGGCACCCAAGTCAAGCTCAGTTTACACTTGTGTGGAGGGTTTTGCCCCCCAAGTTAAGCTTGCATTCAGACCACCCAAGGCAAACTGGGGGGCTGCCCAGCCGATGAAAAATCTTAATCATCCGTTGGGTAGACAGGCAAGATGAGCTCACCTGGGGTCCGCGGAGAAAAGATGACTCGGTTGGACTGCCACCAATGCTTCATTACCTCGGTGGTAGCTAACAGATGCAAATGAGCTTGGTTGGCCACCAGCCGAGGCAAACCAACATTGGGTGGCGCACACTGATGGAATTCATTTCATTGGATGGGTGCCACCTGATGTAATGATTTGCATCAGTGTGCGCCAACACCAATGAGTTCAAATTCATCGGTGTTGGCGCACACAAATGGAAATTGTTTCTTCAGATGGGTGATATCAATGAAAATGTTTCCATCAGTGTGCGCCACCCGGGAAAACACTCTGGGAAACTTTCCCTGGAAAACAACGGCAATCTCTGGGAAAATTTTCCCAGAGTTGGCCGCAGCATTGGCCGGAGTTGGCCGCAGCAAGCCTTGGGCAGAGTTTGCCGCGACAAGCCGCGGCAGACTACAGATCCAACTGTGTTTTTTTCCCCATTTGTTGGCGTATCTTTCTTTAGATTTTGTGAACTCCTTGCAATTTGCTTGCATATCGGGTAGGAATATTTTGGCTCACTCTTTCATTGCATCTTTATTGTCAAAAAGTTCTATTTTAGTAATTTGTAATCATTAGACTTAACCAAAGATTGCCTGCTTAAGTCTAAGTTCTGCTCTGGCTTGAGCGGACTCAGAAGCCAGCCAACGGCTATCATAGCAATCTACAGGCAGATTCATTGGTATTACTTTCAATCCGTCTGGCAGGGCATCAGTTCCCAAACTTATCCGTTTTGCTAGCTTCCTACCCGCTTGACCCAGAGCATCTTTCCGCAAAATTCTATCCAACTCGTCTAGTTGCTCACACAACTTGGTTGCGCGTGCACTCCGCCTACCAGGTGCATGTCTGATTCTGGAATCTTCAGTCACATTGGTGTTAGATTCATCCAAGGAAACACGGGTCCTTAAAGAGGAATGCATATTTGTTGTATTCTTCATATACACGGGCTGTCTGGGGCGTTGATAAATGCACGCCAACGCCAACCCGCACGCCAATTTATTTTGGCGTGATTTTTTTTTGGTGTGTAGGGTCTACACGCCAAAACAAAAGGGTGTGTGAGACCCACACGCCAAAATGGTGTGCGGGTCTCACACGCCCTTGTTTTTTGCGTGTAGGCCCCGCACGCCAATTTTGTTTGGCATGCAGGTCCCCCTCGCTCACATAATCGAATGGGAGGGCCCATTAGATTACGTGAGCGAGCTCCCGGCTGACGAGGTTATACAACCTCGTCAGCCGGGGAGGACTTCCTCCCGGCACGAGGCTGTATAACCTCGTCAGCCAGGAGGAGTTCCTCCCGGCTGATGAGTTATACAACCTCGTCAGCCAGGAGGAAGTCCTCCTGGCCGACGAGGTTGTATAGCCTCGTCAGCCAGGAGGACTTCCTCCTGGCCGACGAGGTTATACAACCTCGTCAGCCAGGAGGACTTCCTCCTGGCTGACGAGGTTGTATAACCTCGTCAGCCGGGAGGACTTATACAGCCTCGTGCCAGGAGGAAGTCCTCCCGCTGACGAGGTTGTATAAACCTCGTCAGCGGGAGGGGCTCGCTCACGTAATTGAATGGGCCCTCCCATTAAATTATGTGAGTGGGGCCCCACACGCCAAACAATTGGCGTGTGGGACCCGCACACCAATTGTTTGGCGTGCGCTCCCACACGCCAGACAATTGGCGTGTGGGAGCGCACGCCAAACAATTGGCATGCGGGCCCTACACGCCAATTTTATTTGGCGTGCGGGGCCCACAGCCCAAAAACAAATGGTGTGTTGGAACCACACGAGGAAGTCCTCCCGGCTGACGAGGTTGTATAACCTCGTCAGCCGGGAGGGGGCTCGCTCACGTAATTGAATGGGCCCTCCCATTCAATTATGTGAGCGGGGCCCCACACGCCAAACAATTGGCGTGTGGGACCCGCACGCCAATTGTTTGGCGTGCGCTCCCACACGCCAGACAATTGTGTGTGGGAGCGCACGCCAAACAATTGGCATGCGGGCCCTACACACCAATTTTATATGGCGTGCGGGGCCCACAGCCCAAAAACAAATGGTGTGTGGGAACCACACGCCATTTTTGGCGTGCGGGTCTCACACGCCCTTTTTTTTTGGCGTGTAGACCCTACACGCCAAAATAAATTGGCGTGTAGGCCCCGCACGCCAAAAAATATTGGCGTGCGGGTTGGCGTTAGCGTACGCTGTTGGCATGCGTCTATCAACGCCCGGCTGTCTGACGGCGTCTCTGAGCTAGCTGAAAATTAAGAATAACCAATGAGCTGTGAAAATCTAAAAACCAAGCATAAGGTTCTCACAGCCACACGTCTTGTATATCTTTGTCCTTTCTGCTTGTCACCTGCTTGCAACGTTTGAGCCTGTAACCTTCCAAATTCTTGAGAGTCACTGTGATTATCAGAGCTACCAGGATTGGGCATGCTTCCCTTTCCCTTCAATCAGTGGCATTCTCTGACCCCATCACTCATAAAATTAAAGTCTTTGGTACTTTCTGCAATGCAATTTCGGAAATTATGTTTGATGAGCTCTTGAACTCTGTCCAACCCAACTTGATTGACAATGTAGCCTCTATGTAAGAAACCTGTAAGTTCACCAGCCATCATTGTGTGGTAGAACATATCAATACAAAAGGCTTGTGTTCTCCGGTTCCACTCTGCAGCTTTGGGATTTTCATGGGCAATGCTTAATTCTACAAAAGGAAGCCCGTATTGTCTAGCACAATGCATGCAATATCTCTAAAATTCATCCCCCATTTTTCCGTCCTGATCCCAAGTATCTGAAACCACTGTTGCTTTAATCAGAGGAGGCGCTGAGGGAGCTAACACCGCAGAGTCAGAAGGCAATTCCTGGAATCTTTCTAGATCTTCATCAGTGAGTGAGCAGGGACACACATTTTTTGATCTTTCCAGAACAGCTAAGATATGGATGTGACACTGAACTGCTTTTGACTGGGACACAATGTGTAGGTTAGGTCAAATCACTTCCATTTGTAGATATCTGACATACCAAGTTCAAATCATCATCTTTTGTGAATGGATCCATGCACTCTTGCTGCTTTTGCATACTTTCTTTGAAAGCCTTAGTTCTTTTTGTCTTGTGGTTTTGGCATCTCCATTTTTGTTCTAGTGGACTACGGGAGGGAGGTGAGCTTGATTGGGTAAACTGGTGCAAGGTTTAACGGGGTGACGCTGGATGTTAACCTGGGTTGATTGGTTACGTGAGGTTGATTGGTTAGCCTGGAGTGAGGCTGATTGGTGGACTTCATGTGATTTGTGGTACAAGGCTGATTGTGATTGGCTAACTTCATATGATTGGTGGTACAAGGCCAATTGATTGTCTTTGGCAGTCAATAGGTCAGATTTGTTGTCTGAGTCTGCATTGGATTCACTGGTGGCACTTTGAGAATTAGAAAACTGTTGATTGTGTCCTTCCTTTTCACTATGTGTTTTGCCAGCTTGCCTAAGATCTTGGAGACCCCTGCAATTGGACTCCTCCTTGGGGGGATGAAAGCAATCAAAGAGTCTTGAAGTTCCAGTGTAGTTTTCTTGAAGTCTTGGCAGAGGTATAATACTTGGGATTTTTTTTTGTATGCGACTTTCCTTCCCATATTTGTTGCACTTGTTTTTCTACAGATAATCACACAGTCAGCTTAAAAACTGAAAACAGAAAGTGTCCCAAACAATTACCACAAGATCCATCAAGCGATCTTTCTGCGCTGGATTAGCACTAGGCTCATCTACATCCTGTCACAAAAAACCAAAATAAAAAAAAGTAATTAATCACTTGACCAGAAAGCAAAAAGGGCCAAGCTTGCCATTGGTTGAGTCTTCTCATTTTGTTCCTGAAATTTGTTAGTTTTATTAAAAAAATTAGACAGGTTTGCCTCAACATTTATTTGGTGTTCATAAATTTGGGTGTTGATAGGCGCACGCCAAAGCCAACCCGCACACCATTTTATTTTGGCGTGCAGGTCCCACATGCCAATTATTTTTGGCGTTGTGGAACTACTCAAAGGGCAGAATAGAGCTTGGAAGGGATATGTATAACTACACTAGTACTAATGTAGGTTATACAAAGGTGCTGATGTAAAGCTGCCTTCCTGACTAATGCTATGGGGAATGAGTGTAACACTAAGAATAAAATAAAGGTGTGGCTAATTTCTATTTATTCTTAGATGGCTAGTACTGATGAGCTTTGCTACTGCACCTGTAAGGTGGGAGGAATGGATGAAGGGGGATTGAGTTGTATAAAGTATATGTAATATAAGTATAATAAGGGGCAAGGGTTTGTAGCTTTGGAGTCAAGGTGGGTCAAGAAAGAGAGAGGGGCAATCTTCTTATATTGAATCTAAACTGATATTTATATTGATATATTTATAGGTTGATGGTAACTCTACTAAGTTATGTATACTAATTTATAGGGGATCTGTAATGTTTGTATATGTAGGGGGTAATTTAGTAAGTCTGGGGGTCCATAAGGGAACAAAAGGGAGGAACATGAGTCCTTATATATGTGGGAAAGAAGATGAGTCATCAGGCTGGAGAAAGGAAACAAACAAGGCTATGACATGTAGCTGGTGGGAAAGGAAAATATGACAGATGAGTAGAAAAGAAAGTGACACATATGAAATGGTTTTTACAGTGACAGATGAGTAGTGGAAAGGTAGAGTTTATGTATATATGTAATATGTTATGTAGTATATATTATATG
>RDRW01000294.1:10000-182623 GCA_007896445.1 Puccinia hordei
GAGGGGTGTGAGTGGTAGAAAGTATATAGTATAAAGTATAATGTGGGGCAGGGTTGGCAACTATGGAGTCAAAGTGGGTCAAGCAAGACAGGGGACAGTCTTCTTATATTGAGGTTCAAGCTGGTATTTATATTTATATATTTCTAAGAGTGATGGTAACTCTACTAAGTTATGTATACTAATTATATGGGATCTGTAATGTTGGTATATGTAGAGGGTAATTTAGTAAGTCAGGGGGTCCATAAGGGAACAAGAGGGAGGAACAGGTGTCCTTATATCTGA
Source organism: Puccinia hordei (assembly GCA_007896445.1). Classification (NCBI taxonomy): domain Eukaryota; kingdom Fungi; phylum Basidiomycota; class Pucciniomycetes; order Pucciniales; family Pucciniaceae; genus Puccinia; species Puccinia hordei. The sequence continues at coordinate 10,283 of RDRW01000294.1, forward strand.
GAGAGAAGATGAGCCATCAGGCTAGAGAAAGGAAAATATGACAGATGAAGTAGAATAGACAGTGACACATATGAAATGGTCATGACAGTAACAGATGAGTAGAGTTTATGTATATGATGTAAGATGTTATGTAGTATATAATGTGTAATATGTATTATGTATCTTGGTTGTGAAATATATCTACTTATAATATGTACTTATTGTATTCTATACCTTGCTTTATACTATAACTTGCTGTATTATTCTGAGTTTGCCTGTAACTCTTGAATTATGAGGAATTTGGGGGTAGTTGTAGTGGGTGACTAGGGTTAAACTGGGGTGTAGAATCTGATTATGAAATGATAACAGTGAATATATGTAAGGTTTGGGGTTTATGAGTATTTATTTGTAAGTGAATGTGATTTATTAGTGGTAAATAGTCTTGGAAATTATAGTAATGATGTGGAATGGATCACCACATCCTCCCCCAACTTATTGTCTGACCCCAGACAATGCAGCCAAAGAGAAAAGGCTGGAAAAAGTGATCCATGGAAAGTCCAGAGTATCCCTGTCCAAAGTCCAAATGATCCAAATCCAGTGAAAGCCCAAGCCAATATAGTCCAGTATAATTTGATCCAGATCCAGTATCCATAGTATCCAGTATTCATTAGTCCAGTGTCCATGTGTCCAGTGAAAAGTATTTTAATCTTCTTTTAGTATATATATTATAGTCTTTAAAGTGGTTGAAAATCCTACTAGTATGCCATCTTGATGAATATTTTCTACATGTAAAAGTATCCTTGAAAATCTTGAGTTTATTTTAATTATAATCTAGGTTCATTATTTATTAGACTCAAATACTAAGCCATCAGTGTACTTGTATACATGTATTTCTAATAAATGTTCATTCTAGCCTTCTTATTCTTATTTATATCTTCTTGAAATTCTTGGACACTAATAAATGCTTACTGATAATTCTTCAGGTGGTGGTATAGTAGGAGCAACAATTCTTCTTAGTCTGGTTTTATATATCTTCTAATCTGAGTAATCCTTTGGCCTCTGGGTATTGGTGCTGATTTGACTATGTCCTCTGGGGTATGGTAAAGTATCCTGGTGTTGGGTTCCAAGTGGTTCCTGATTTGGTTTGATGAAAACTTTTAAATGGGTGAATGGTGAAAACTGAGAGACTGTTTAATGGGTTGGAATGAGTTGGAATGGGTAGAGAAGTATAGATAGAATGAAAAAGGGAACCTCTGTGTGATGTGATGTTGATTGGTTGAATGAGTAGGAGATAGAGTTGGTGGTGAGATGATGATAATGTGTAGTGAGTAGAAGATATGTAGAATTTGTGATTTGATGATGATGAGTTGGAGTGTGTAGAAAATGTCTAGAGTTTGTGATGAGATGATGAAGATGTGTAATGAGTAGAAGATATGTAGAGTATGTGATTGGATGCTAAGGAGTTGGGATGCAGAAAATATGTAGAGTGTGATGGGTAGATTTTTGAATGAGTAGCAACTGAGTAGATAATCTGGTGAAGATGAGATGGAATGAGTAGGAAATATCTAGAATCTCTGATTTGGGGATGATGAAGTGGAATATATATATAGAAACTGTGTAGAATATGTGATGATCATGATTTATTTGATGTCTGGTGGTTTAAGAATCAGGTCAGGAGGGGTAGAAAAAAATCAAAAATTCCTGGTAATTTTCCCTTTGGTAGTGCAGTGCTCCTCCCCCAACTTATTGTCTGTCCCCAGACAATGGAGGGAAAATAATTGTGAGAGAATGACAGATTGGATGGATGATGAAATGATGATGAGGTGGGATGAGCAGTAATGAGTAGAAGAGATCCTGGGAAAGAGGTGATGAGAATAGAAGGTTTTGTGGGATTATTATATAAATGTAGTGTTGATGTATTTGTATTATGTTTTATTGGTTTTATTACTAAATTAATTTTAAATTATTATTTGATTTGATTTTTTTTATTTTATTATGTATCTGATTTAATTTACTAGTTTTATTTTTTTATTATTTTTTACTGATTAATTTTATTATGTATTTGAATTCTTGTTTTTATTTTGTTTTTTTTTTATTTTTTTTTTTACTTTTTTTTTATTTTTATTTTTATTTTTCATTATTTTTTATTATTATTTTATTATTAATTTATTACGTTTTGAAGGAAAAGAAAAAAAAGTGATGTCGGGTTCGATGTCTAAGCGGGGAATGATATGTATGCGGCGTTCCGGTTCGTGCACCGGCATCGATAGTGTATGCGGAGGGATTCGGCGGAGTCCAAACGAGGCCGCTACTCTAGTTATCTGAGTACAAAGCAAAAAGAAATAAAAAAAACCAGAAAAAAAAGAAAAACAACTAAAAACGAGAAAGCTGGGTCGGTCACCAGAGTCGAAAAGGCTAAAAAAATCTCCTCTCCAGACTGTAGTCTGAGAAGCGAGATCCTCATAAGGAAAAAACTATGCCCGGGTCGAGCACCGGCGTCGAAAGTACTTAGGATAACCGTGTCGTCCTGGTTCGTCCACCAGAGTCAATACGGTTAGGGAGATTCTCGCTAGTTTGTTGTGGTAGAAGTGAAGGGAAAAATACGCGTTTCCGGATCGTACACCGGCGTGATATAGTGTATGCCAATCATCGCTGTTCTGGTTCGTCCACCAGTGTCGTTTATGTAGATTTCTTTATTTAAGCAGCCTGTTTTCCTTTGTTTTACTTTCTTCCCCTTCTTTCCTATACAATTATATCCCCTTTTTTTTACTATGTCCTCCCCGAGTCGTCCATTATCCATTTCTTCTTCTTTGTCTTCTTCGACGAATAGCAACACATCGTCTTCTCCAAGTTCCAGTACCTCCATCCGGCCACTTGTTGCCAATGTGGAGTCGTTCGGCCCATTCGTCCGCGACTCCTTTTCTTTAGAGGAACTGGCGGCGCTCCATGGTACTGTTAATGAACATTTGACTGAGTTTGCCCGGTCGAACCACTGCGATCCCCGGGCCGCGGCAGCCTCTCGGTACCAACTGTACAGCCGACTCCAGGATGCCTTCGACTCTGTATGTATGCTTCAATACTCAAGAAAAGAACTGACAAGGATAAGATCTGATTTTTTTTTTTTTAATTAATAATTTTTTTTTATTTATTATTATTTTATTTTTATTATTTTTTTATTTTATTTTATTTTTATTTTCAGATAATGATGCACACCATTATCCAAGAAAAGCAGGAGAACAGGGAAAAGGGTATGATTTTTTTTTTTTTTTTTTATTAAATGGGTAATTCTCTGACAAAATATTTTTTTACTTGATTTGCAGCAAACCTTCTAGATAATTCTGTGCCATCCAATTCTTCCAGGGTGTAAGATCCTGCTGGGTTCCTGTTTTTGATTTTGTAAGGTCCATTCCATCTGTTTTCAAAGAGTTTTCCCCATTGTGAATCCAGGGATTTATTGTAGACTAATACCATATCTCCAATTTTTAGTGGTCCTCTATCCTTTTTCTTTTTATTCCAGTAATCCACAGATTGTCCCCTGGTCTTCATTAGTTGTTGGTGTGCCCTTTGAAGAATGGAATCCCTATTTTCCAATTGATGAGTCCTTGCCAAAAGAAGATCCTGAGTTGTTTTTACCTGGGCCCAATTTATTCCTGAAAAGGTCTCCAATTCCAGGTCTATGGGTAAGATTGGTGGTTGTCCAAATACTAATTCATAAGGGGAGAATCCTGTGGTCCTTTTTGTAGAAATCCTGTCTGAAAATAAAACCAAGGGTAAATAACTCCTCCACTTATTTCCTTCCTGTCTGTCAGAATTTCAGTCTACGTCTCCGCTCACATCTCTTACATGGTATACTATTCACTCTTTCTATTAACTTATCCATCACAACATGTGATGTTTTATCACCTTATTTTCCATCAATATTCTGTTGATGATAATCCATTACTTGTTGTAATGTCTCATTCCATTGTTAAAAAAAAACAATGCTCTCTAAAATTCCATTGTCTTTTGAACAATGTTGTTCCATATGTTACTAGTTAGTAGCATATGCTTGTTATTTGTTTCAGCTCAACCACATGTTAAACTCCTTGTAGTAGTCTACTTAAACTGACCAAATGTCAGTGGTAATTAAAGCATCAAGTCTGAGCATAAAATTCTTTTTCCTCCTGATCCCAGCTCCTTGGTCCAATCAGACCCTCCACAAAGATTGTCCCCGTTCTCGAGCCTTATTTTCTGAAGGTGAAATATTGACAGATTTACAGTTTAGAGTTCTTCTTTAAAAACCTTCGCTTCTACCTCCAAACCTCACCTTCTATCCTTCTCTTCCCTTACTCGTCAACTCACTCAGTCAAACATGACCAGCAAACAGCCTAAACTTCCCCTCTTGACTGCCAACAATTTCCTCGAATGGAAATTTAAACTTACGGCTGTTCTCCGTGGTCTCGGTATGATCAAGATGCTCAACGGTGAGAAACTTCGGGACTCAACTGGAAAATTCATTGCCGATGATCCCGATCTCAAGGATGCTGCGATGTCTCTCCTGGCTCCTCTGATACATGGCTCACTGGTTTCAACTGTCACCGCGAATGGAGGTGATACCGACCCGATCAAGTTATGGCAAAACATTCTAGCGTTTGGATCCTCAAAAAAGGAATCCAACCTTTTTCGAGCCTATCGCAACTTGAATCGAATCGAAATTGATCCCTCCAACTTATCTGGATCCATCCTCAAATATCGCGACGCCATTGCTGAGCTGAAATCTCTTGATCAGACACTAGACGAGCGACAAACTGCCCACATCATCCTCGATAAAATCCCAGAGTCTCTAGGGTCGATTCGAGATGCTATTGTTAGCACCGGTCAATCATCGACTGTAGTCACATACGATCTAGTTCTAGATATGCTCGATGACAAAGCGAAGACATCATTGAGCTCATTGGCACAACAGCGATCATCTCTAAGGGTTGAAGACTCTGAACCCGATGCTGCCTCAGCCCTCCTCACCTATCAATGTAGAAATGGACGGCATGATCCCTCAGCGAAGCACTCAGAAGCTCAGTGCTTTGCCAAACATCCTCGGAAGCTGGAAGAATATCGACAGCGACTCAAGGAACGACTGCCAGCATTCTCTTCTCCTGAAACGCATCTAACTACCGCTGAACAAAGTGCTAAGCTCACCAACGATCTTGTCGCTTCCTTTGCTTCAATCGCAGTCAATGATCCGAGCTACGACTCCGATGGTCATGAATCTGAAGTCAGCCTCCTCTAAACACATCCCCATCCAACAACATCAACATATCACACTCTTCAGTCACTCTTATCAAATCAACTACTCTCCCATTTCATCGCATGTTCGCGCGGGGGTGTGTCAGAATTTCAGTCTACGTCTCCGCTCACATCTCTTACATGGTATACTATTCACTCTTTCTATTAACTTATCCATCACAACATGTGATGTTTTATCACCTTATTTTCCATCAATATTCTGTTGATGATAATCCATTACTTGTTGTAATGTCTCATTCCATTGTTAAAAAAAAACAATGCTCTCTAAAATTCCATTGTCTTTTGAACAATGTTGTTCCATATGTTACTAGTTAGTAGCATATGCTTGTTATTTGTTTCAGCTCAACCACATGTTAAACTCCTTGTAGTAGTCTACTTAAACTGACCAAATGTCAGTGGTAATTAAAGCATCAAGTCTGAGCATAAAATTCTTTTTCCTCCTGATCCCAGCTCCTTGGTCCAATCAGACCCTCCACAAAGATTGTCCCCGTTCTCGAGCCTTATTTTCTGAAGGTGAAATATTGACACTGTCCACAGAGCTTGACCAAGGTATCTTTGATTGCTTGATGGCCTCTTTCAATCATTCCATTGGCCTCAGGATAATAGGGTGTGGTTACTTTTACTTTTATTCCAGCTTCCAGGAGAGTTTGTTTAAAGTCCTGACCAAATTCTGATCCTCCATCCATAGTGACTGACCAAGAAGCACCATATCTGTGGATCCAATTTTCCAAGAACCATTGAGAGATTTTCTTTGCTTGTATCCTTTCTAGGCCAACTGCTTCTACCCATCCAGACAGGTCATCTCTTGCTATTACCAGGTATTTCCATTTTCCAGCTTTAATATGAACTGTATCCAGGCTGACTCTTCCAAAAAGTGTTGATGCTCCTGTAGGATTCTTGGGTTCCATTGGTAGTACTGATTTCCTCTTCTGACAAGCTTCACAGGATTGGACCCACTTGGTTACACCTTTTTTTAGTCCTGGCCACCAAAATCTGAGTCTGGTCCTTCTATAAGTTTCTGATACTCCTCTGTGGCCCAAAGATTCATGGAGGGAATGGAGGATGAAGATTTGAGCTGTAGGGTGAGTGACTACTATCTGGGAAAAGGGTTTGTTATTTCTATGAAGTATATTATTGGAGAGGAAAAATGAGGTTGATTTGTGTAAAATTTGTTTGAATTCCAGTTTGCTGCATCCAGGTGGTTTGTTCATGGTAAAAAGATATTCCTGCAGATGTTTCCAAACTCCTTGTTGAAGATTACCTGCCTCCTCCCCCAACTTAGCTGATGTCCCCAGAAGCAATCCAACAGAAGCATGTTTCAGTCCAAATCCAGGATGGGGTTTGATCCAATCTTCATCTTCATCAAAGCTCTGGCAATCTTCTTCTCCTGGGTCCAAAGGTCTTCTTGAGAGTGAATCAGGTAATGTAAAAGTTTTTCCAGGTGTGTGTACTAAATCAAAGGAAAATAACTGAATAAAAGCAATCCATCTGTTCATAGGGGCATTGGGAAGTGAAGGGTTGTTGATCATCCCAATAAGACATTGTGCATCCACTCTAAGCTGGAAATGTTGGCCCCATAGTCTGGTCTGAAGTTTCTTGAGGATTTTGGTGACACCACATAGCTCTAACTTGGATTGTGAGTATTCTGACTCTCTTTTTGAAAATACCACTGATTCATAGATAACAGGCCTGTCTAGTCCATTGGAATCTTCTTGGGTGAGTATAGCTCCTGCTGCAATATAACTGGAGTCCACTGATAATTTGATGAGTCCTGCTTCAGGTCCATAGTCCAATTTACTGAGGGTGATGTCTTTTCCAATAATTCTCTTCAGTTCTTCAAATGATGCCTGGCAATCTTCAGTCCATTCCCATATTGAATCTTTCCTAGTAAGTTTTCTGAGAGGTGCAGTGATAGTGGAGTAATTTTTGATAAACATTTTAACATAAACACAAATACCCAGGAATCCTCTGACTTCTGTTGGTGTGGTAGGGACTGGCCATGTTTCAATTTTGTTGAGCTTCTTTGTTGATATTTTCCTTCCTTCTTTGCAGACAACATGTCCAACCAGATCCAGGGCAGGGACACAACAGGCAAATTTCTTTCCAGATATGGTGAGTCCAGCTTCTTCAATCCTATATAGAATCCTTTCCAGAGTAATGGCATATTCATAGATAAACTTTCTGATTTGGGGGTTTTCCTTGAGTTTTTCTCCATTGTAGTCTGAAATAGGTCCCTTGATTCCTCCATCATCAATAAATATACCCATATGCTGAGGTAATTCATCCTGGAGGATCCACATCATCTGGGCTTGATATACTGCAACTGAATTGGTGGCTCCTTGGGGCAATCTGGTGAGTTGAAATCTTCCTAGTGGGGTTTCAAAGGTGGTTAATGGTCTTGATTCCTTGGCTAACTCCCTTTCATCATATCCCCCCATAATATCTCCTAGTCCATAGCATGCCCTTCCAGTAAAGGATTCAATGAGTTCTTCTGGGGATGGTGGTAAGCCTGCATCTTTGATAGTGATTTTGTTAAGTTTCTGAAGATCATGGACTATTCTGAGTTTTCCATCTTGTTTTTTTACGCAGAATATGGGGCTGGAATAGCTCGAAAAAGATTGTTCATAAAGGCCAGTTCTGAGTCTTTCTCTTATTAATTCTATGACTTGAGGTTTGATTGGTGCAGGGATTGGGATAGGTTTTTGCTGCCAAGGTTCATGAGGAATGACTGGGATGATGTAGGGTTGTCCATAGGTATGTCTGAGTAGTCCTCTTTCTTCCTCCACAAAGGCCAAGGAATTTTGTCTGAGAGTAATTACCCATACTAATAAGAGATATTCTTGTTCTGATAGCCATCCAGAGGGTCCAAAGTTGATGAGGTCCAGCCTTTCTTGAGTGATTTTGTGGGTTGGTTTGAATTGTGGAGGAAAAGGAGTAAGTGGAGTAGAGTAGGGATTCCTGGAGAGTTGGGGTCTGGACAGAGGTGGATTAAGAGAAAGGGGCATAGGTTGGTTTACAGGTTTGATTTTTTTTAGAGTTGATTTGTATTTTGCTAAATGAGTGACTGGTGTTTTATATTTTTTTTGTTGGTTTGCCAGGTCCCCATCTGTCAGGGAGAAGAGTTGGAGTCCAGGCCCTGGTCTAAAAAATCCCTGGTAACTGAGTTGACTGGTAGAGTAGTTTCCCACTTTTGGTTGCTAGGCAGAATGATGGGTACCAAATAAGTTTGTCCAGAAGAGTCCATAATAGAAAGTGATTCCCCTTGAGCTCCATTGTACTTGATTGTAGCTGATACATCCATTAAGAAAGGCTTCCCAATAATTAGTTGAACAGGTCCTTCAGCCACCCAGAAATGTACTATCCTGGATACCTTTCCAATGGTTACTTCCACTTCCTCAGCAATTCCTGGTATATTGGTATGGTGGCCTCCAATTCCCTTAAGTCTCATAGATTTAGCAGTGAGTACCAATCCTAGTTGGTGAGCCAGCCCTGCAGGTATGATATTGACCATTGACCCAGTATCCAAAAGAGCTTGGTGAGTCTGTCCATTTATGTTGAGATTTACATATCCAAGGGGGCATGAATAGTGAGTGGTCTGGTCCTGTGGTGTTTCCTCATCTTCTCTCCTTATGGTGTTAGCTGACTTAGTGGGTTCCAAAGGCAGCCTTCTGTTTGAGATCCTCTTTTTGAAAGCATCAGTGACACCGCTAGAGATAGCAAATATTTCTCCATAGGCCAACTCCATTTTTCCTTCAGTAAGCATCCTTTTGGCAATATCTTCTTCTTCTCCTGGGTAATCCTTGGCCAAAGTCTTCTCTAGGTAGGTTTTCTTTGATGGTTTTTCCTTGGGTGGAGTGATGGTTTCTTGTGTTTCAGAGTCCTGGAATCTGACATGGGGGTCTGTTGTTGGGTTCTGATTCTGTATCCTGCCTGATGGAACTTGGGTCCTGGCCATATGTAGTAAGTCTTCTGTATCCATGTCCATAATGTTGTCTTTTTCTTTCCTGATCCTTTTGTCTGCCATTTTGGGTTCTTCTGGGTCTTTGGCCCCTCTGGTTCTTTTTCCAAGGTCTGTTTCATAGATGTTGGATGGTTCAAGGTTTATTGCTTCTTCCAGTTGTCCAAAGGAGGATGATACGTTGGGTTGGTCCTTGGGGAAGGCCTCTACTACAGATTTGATTGGTCTTCTGGGGTCCCATGGAATCATAGTTTTGTCTGGAAGTCTGAAATCTCTGCCATCTCTGATTACTGATCCTTTGGTAACATCTTCTTCTAGGGTCTTACATCTGGTGGTACTGTGGGTGTTTTCAAAGCAATAGTAGCACTTTAAAGTATAGGGCCTGGGAGCTGAATTGAATCCTGGGGCTGGTCCAACTAGATGAGGAGGGGCTGATCTTCCAGCAGTAAGAGATGCAAGTTGTTTGGTGATATCTTCTAATTTCTGATCTGTAGTCCTGGCTTCCAGAGGCTTAGTGGTCCATGGCTTGGTAGTTGAAACAGGGTTAAAGGTATTTACTGGAGGACTTGGTTTGGAGATGGTACTGATTGGATTCTGGGTAGGGTTTTCTGGTTCCATTAGGCTCTTTTCCAAGACTGTAGCTGACTGAACCTCTCTGTGTATGTAGGTGAACAAAACCTGGGTGCTGGGAAGAATATGGCCTCCATCCTTGAGTGAAACCATCTTGTTGTCCCTGAGAAGTTCCTTGGTGATGGATATGGCTAGAGTTGGTTTGAGAGCTTTGAGCAGCAATTTTCTGAAATCCTCCAAGCTGGTGTAGTATCCTAGTCTGACCAAGTAGTGGGTAATAGTTTCAAATTTGGTCCTAAAGCATTTGAATTCCTGTAAGGTGCTGATTCCTCCAGTTTGTGTAGACATATTTACCAAGTTCCTCAAGTCTTCTTCAGTGTACTTGACCAAGGGGAGAGAGGATCCAAACCTAGTAAGTAGTTGCTCCTCCAATGTCTCCCAGTCTGAGTCCTCATAGCCAGTCATCTCTTCTACCTCATCCTGGAGGTCTGATCCTCTTAGAAAGAAAATAATCTGTTTGCATAGTTCATGGGGAGAGGCACCATCAGCTGACCCAGCAATCTCATACCTTTTTATAAATTTATCCACAGGTATGTTTGATCCATCAAAGAAGAGGTTCCTGTCCATTGGTTTGATCTTGACTGCTCTATTGGAGGGCATAGAGTATCTGGGCATCCTGGGTTCCTTATCCAAAAGGTGAGTGAATGGAGTTTCTGAATTTTGGTGAGACGGTACTGGAGAATGAGGGTGTGGTGAAAGTGGATCCTCTGAATTGTCTGATGATTGGTTGTTGTCCCTGTATCTTCCAGTATTGGGGATGTCCCCAACATTGGTCCTGGAAGGCCTGGCTGGGTTGGGGTGGGAAGTCTGTCCTACATTGGTATTAATTGGTTGGCTGACTGGAGGGTAGATACTGGGGGCTGAGTAGAATCCTGGGAATCCTTGTTGAGACATGGCTGGTAAGAGGTAGGTTTACAGATGGAAGTGGTATAGGTATGTAGATGTTTGAGTGTATGTATAAAGAGTGTATGTATAAAGAGTGTATTAAGGTATGGGTAGTGAATTTAGATATGTATAAGTCCTTTTTTTAAAAAGTTTATGAAGATATAAGTTGACTAGTGTATATGTATTTTTATGTTTTTTTTTTTTTTTTTTTTAGAAGTTGAAGATATGGAGAAGAGAGAAGGGAAAGGTGAAGTAGTGATAAAGCTGATAGTAATAGGGTTACTAGGACTAAAGATATCTGAAGAAGTCAGGCCACTGTTGGGACACCACTTGTGGAACTACTCAAGGGACAGAATAGAGCTTGGAAGGGAAATGGATGACTACACTAGTATTAATGTAAGTTATACCAAGGGTGCTGGGGTAAAGCTGCCTTCCTGACTAATGCTATGGGGATGAGTGTAACACTAAGAATAAAAATAAAGGTGTGGCTAATTTCTATCTATTCTTAGATGACTAGTACTGATGAGCTTTGCTACTACACCTATAAGGTGGGAGGAATGGAAGAGGGGTGTGAGTGGTAGAAAGTATATAGTATAAAGTATAATGTGGGGCAGGGTTGGCAACTATGGAGTCAAAGTGGGTCAAGCAAGACAGGGGACAGTCTTCTTATATTGAGGTTCAAGCTGGTATTTATATTTATATATTTCTAAGAGTGATGGTAACTCTACTAAGTTATGTATACTAATTATATGGGATCTGTAATGTTGGTATATGTAGAGGGTAATTTAGTAAGTCAGGGGGTCCATAAGGGAACAAGAGGGAGGAACAGGTGTCCTTATATCTGAGAGAGAAGATGAGCCATCAGGCTAGAGAAAGGAAAATATGACAGATGAAGTAGAATAGACAGTGACACATATGAAATGGTCATGACAGTAACAGATGAGTAGAGTTTATGTATATGATGTAAGATGTTATGTAGTATATAATGTGTAATATGTATTATGTATCTTGGTTGTGAAATATATCTACTTATAATATGTACTTATTGTATTCTATACCTTGCTTTATACTATAACTTGCTGTATTATTCTGAGTTTGCCTGTAACTCTTGAATTATGAGGAATTTGGGGGTAGTTGTAGTGGGTGACTAGGGTTAAACTGGGGTGTAGAATCTGATTATGAAATTGTAAAAATATCCGAGCATGTCACATCTGTGAAATGCCCATTCTCTTCAGATTCCCACATGTTCCACGTCCTTCTAAAGTTTCAATCCTTTCATTGTCTCTCATCTCAACTCGATACATCTTCACTCCTCAACTCCTCTCACTTTCAACTCGACAAACCTCAACTCACTTCTCATTCACTTCATTTCTACCTTCTTCTTATTTCCTCTTCTATTCCATTAAACATTGTCTTTTGTCTGGTAAGATTTACCCTGTCACCTCTTTATGTCTTCACTCAACTTCAATTCAACTAACCCGCGCTCTTCAGTCTGCTACTCCTTGTCTTGATTCTTTCCATAGTTCTCTCTCTGTCCTAATTGCGTCTACATTCAACCCTGATCGTCATATGTTGGTTATTTTCTTCTCTCTTCATTTTCATCTTATTATGTTTCCTTCATGATCTAACTCTTTTTTACTTCAAAGTTGTGTCGGCTCTATTTAGGCAATCAATCTCATATCAAAATTCTTTTACGGTTAAAAGCCTACAACCGAGTCTTTCGACCTATTAGAGCCGGCGCAAGCGACAGTGGATTTCGTCGACCATACTAGGTACGACGATGGCCAACGCAGCCAACGATGGATTTCGTCAAGCCATGCTGAAAACGGCGTTGGAGACGATACCGCAGCTTTCAGAAGAGAACTTCTCCATATGGAGAGACAAGATGACGGCCCTGCTAGAGTTACGGGGGATCCTCACCATACTCGAATCTCAGCCTCCTAACGAGGTACCTCTAGCAGACGACATCAACGCAGAACTCAAGCTACTATTCATCTCGAAGATGGATAGTGTCACTCACAACAATATTGTGACGGCAGACAACAGAGGCTCGGCAAAAGACCTCTGGAAGGCAATCAAGGATCGGTTCGCTTCCGACGACTCCTCAAATCGAGCTCGAGTGTTCAATGAATTCCTCTACGTCAAATTCCGAGAGGATGCCCTCGACGCTTTCGTAACGGACATCAAAGTTGCTATTAAGAAACTCGTCGACGTTGGAATCGATCTCCCTCAAGACATCCTTGCATACCTGATCCTGTTCAAACTCCCAGACAGTCTTCAACTCCTAAAACGCCAGATCATGCACTCAGACAAAAACCTGACTGTGCAATTCGTCTGTAATCACCTCACTCAGTTCCACAACGAGAATCGAGCGGAAGTCAAAGAATCCTCATCTTCAACAACTCAAGCTGCGTTAATCTCGACTAAAAACCAAAGGTGGAATCGAAATAATGATCAGAAAGGGGGTCAATCGAACATCGGAAAAAGGTGCACGCCGGGTTACCACAATCCCAAACAGGACGCTAATCACTCAGCGGACTCGTGCTGGCATCTTCATGCCGACAAGGCGCCGGAATGGTGGCAAGAAGCTCAATCCAAATGGCAGGCAAGCAAAATGTCAACTATTACATGTCGTTAGTCACCCTATGGACGGAGATCAACAATCCTAAAATCAAGATTGTGCTCGACAGCGGAGCTTCGGCTCACATTTTCAACGACACCAAATTCTTCGACAGATTAGAATTGGGCGATCATGACGTGATCCGAACCGGAAAAGAAGGTGCAACTCTCCCAATAAAAGGAGTAGGAAGAGTAACGCTTCAATGGGGCGAATCGGCGATATCTATTGACAACTGCTTATACGTCCCAGAAATAGTCATAAACCTAATCAGCTCGGGAGCATTGATCGAGAAAGGATGTGAAATCGTGGCCAACAGTTCCGGCTTCAAAGTCTCAAAAGAAAAGAGGACCTTGTTCAACGGCAAAATCGAGAACAACCTCTTTACCGTCGACGACCCCAGCGTAGTAGGCGGAATGGTCAAATACACTGCCCACTACTCTGAGCCATTTACCGAATCCCTCGAATCGATCCACGAACAATTTGGTCATGCCTCAATAAAACGACTTGATCAGCTGATTCCCGCCACAATCTCAAAGGCCGAAAAAGATGCTTTCGAATGCAAGGCGTGCGTGCTGTCCAAAATTACAAAGCAGCCTTTCAAATGCGAATCAACAAGGGCGTCGAAAGTCTTTGAGAGAATACACCTCGACATCATTGGCCCGATAACCCCAGAATCCAAGATCAAAACCAGATTCATCTTGACTCTGGTTGATAACTTCTTGGGATATCTCGCTGGATTCCCTCTTGTCAAGAAAGATGACACAACCGATGTTCTCATCAATCTTCTGGAAGTCGAAAACAAACGTCTTGGCTACTACCCCGCTCAAATCTGCTCCGATGGAGGAGGCGAGTTTACGGGGAATAGGTTAGTCAAATTCTTAGACAATCATCACATCCAACGACTGAATTCCGAACCGTATCACCCTGAACACAATGGTAGAGCGGAGCAAGCCAATCGAACTATCGTCGAATCGATGAGAGCGACGTTTTGTGCATCCGGAATCCCAAAGAATTATTGGCATGAGGTAGTGAAATCCTGCTGTCTCATGCTCAATCAAATACCTCGCAAGGACGAGAGTCAAACACTGTGGGAGCTCGTCCATGGAAGGAAACTTCCCTCCAATTTCCTCAAGCCGGTGGGAACAACTGCGATCGTGTTAAAAATGAACCGCGTGAAAGGCAGGAAATTTGAAGAAAAAGGCCAAGAAGGCCAACTTGTAGGTTTCAACATTCCCTTACAATCATACCGGGTTATCACGCCAAGCGGTGGAATTATTGATTCCAAACACGTGCGCTTCCTAAAGACACCGCACACCCCTTTCAAACCCAACGATACAGACGATTTCTATCCCGAATCGAATCCAGTCCAACCGGAAATCTCAAACCCTCAAGAAGTTCAAACGGGTGAAAAATCTACTGAGTCTTCGAGTCAGGGAGGGACGGAAAATATCTCCTCCGAAGATCAAGATGACTCGTCAGACACAGGAACCGAAGAAGACATCGATCAGTTGCTGAAACCTAAAGAACCAGAACAACCGCCGGAATCTAGAAGTTTGCGAGACAGATCAACAATTAAGGCTCCAGTTCGATATGGATTTCATCATTACTATGAGCCCAACACTTTCGAATCCGCAATCCGATGCTCTGACGAGAAATTCTGGAGAGGCGCAATCGAAAAAGAAGTCAACTCAATAGAAGGTCATCAAGTTTGGGACGATCACTACAAAGAACCGCCAAACCCACTCGACACAACGTGGGTCTTCAAAATTAAAGATAACTGTCACGGCGACCCCCTCAAGCACAAGGCTAGACTCTGCGTTCAGGGGTTCGACCAGATAGAAGGAATTGATCACGGGGAGACATTCGCTCCGACCGGCAAGGTCTCCACCCTCAGAATGATTTTGTTGTACTCTCTACATCAGAACTTACCTGTCACTCAATTTGATGTTCAAGGCGCCTTTCTTCACGCACCTCTCACCGAAGACGTCTATATCAAAACACCAAAAGGAGTTAACCGTGACGCTCCTTACCTCAAACTCAAGAAAGCACTCTATGGATTGAAGCAAGCACCAAAGAATTGGTACAAGACACTATCCTCATGGCTTGAATCTGTCGGATTTCAAGAATCGAATTGCGATCCCTGTCTCTACTTGTGCAAGGACGGCATATCTCGACTGTTCTTCCATGTGGACGACCTAGTCTTAGTCGGTTCAGGGGACAACTTCAAAGAAAAATTCGAGAAACGCTTTTCAAATTCATCGTGCCATGAACCCAATACGATCCTCGGCATGAAATTCGAAAGGATCGGGAATAAGATCCTTCTCTCTCAACCCAAGCATATTGAGCACGGACTCGAAGAACTAGGTCTCCTGAACTGCAAACCCTCCATGACACCACTCACTCCAAACCTCAAATTGAAGGAAGCCACAGACGATGACCATGCATCGTTCAAGAAAGAAAATATCCATTATCGATCAGCTATCGGACTCATGAATTACATAGCCGGTTACACTCGTCCAGATATCAGCTTCGCCGTCTCAAGCCTAGCTCGCTATTCAATCAAACCAGGAATGACTCACTGGCAGGAAGTGAAGAAAGTATGGCAATACATCAGACATACTAGAGATCTCAAACTCACACTTGAAATACGCAGACCAGACCAACTTCTGGAAATATACAGCGACGCTTCATGGGGAGATGACCCTGTCCATAGGACCTCACAATCCGGTTACTTGTGCTATCTCTTTGGTGCGCTGGTGTCCTGGAACAGCTGCCGACAACACAATGTTACCTATTTGTCTACAGAAGCAGAACTAAATCCCTTAGTCAACTCATTTCACGAAGGCACATGGTTGAAAGCGCTGCTATCTGACATCTGGAACATTCAACTCGACGCGGCCACTCATTACATTGCCGATTGAGAATTGAATGAAAGACTCATGATGAACGATGAAAAATTCAAAGAAAAATTCGCCAACTCACATTACATCGACAATAAAGGACTAGACGACAAACTCAAGAAATTCGGCTCCAACCCAAAGACCCGTCACATCGACTTAAAAACAAAGGGGATTCGTCAAGAACTCAAATAGAAAAACATCAAGATCATCCTTATCCGCACTTTCGACATGCTTGCAGACGCGTTGACGAAAGCTGCCCCGAAATCCTCGATCTTCAATCTCACCAAAACCATCGACCCAGTTTTCACCATTCCTCAGGCTAAATCGTTCCAGCCACGGGGAGTGTAAAAATATCCGAGCATGTCACATCTGTGAAATGCCCATTCTCTTCAGATTCCCACATGTTCCACGTCCTTCTAAAGTTTCAATCCTTTCAGTGTCTCTCATCTCAACTCGATACATCTTCACTCCTCAACTCCTCTCACTTTCAACTCGAAAAACCTCAACTCACTTCTCATTCACTTCATTTCTACCTTCTTCTTATTTCCTCTTCTATTCCATTAAACATTGTCTTTTGTCTGGTAAGATTTACCCTGTCACCTCTTTATGTCTTCACTCAACTTCAATTCAACTAACCCGCGCTCTTCAGTCTGCTACTCCTTGTCTTGATTCTTTCCATAGTTCTCTCTCTGTCCTAATTGCGTCTACATTCAACCCTGATCGTCATATGTTGGTTATTTTCTTCTCTCTTCATTTTCATCTTATTATGTTTCCTTCATGATCTAACTCTTTTTTACTTCAAAGTTGTGTCGGCTCTATTTAGGCAATCAATCTCATATCAAAATTCTTTTAGAAATGATAACAGTGAATATATGTAAGGTTTGGGGTTTATGAGTATTTATTTGTAAGTGAATGTGATTTATTAGTGGTAAATAGTCTTGGAAATTATAGTAATGATGTGGAATGGATCACCACAACAGCGCTTGAAATCTCTTTTGGCGGAGGCTGTGTTACCGGCACGTAATTGTAGTTCTTTGTTGGGGTCGGCTGGATTGGACTGTCAGGAGGATTTTCAGGTACCGCGTCTTTGGAGGAAGACCGTACCTTGTCTTTGACCAAAGGCCGTATGGGTGGAGAGGGATTATTTATAGACACGACGTCTGAAGAATGAGAAAGGGGATTTTTTATAGACACGTCGTCTTTCCAGATGGATTGAGTCACCGATGTCGCATTGGGTAAGGTATCTGGATGTTTCTTAACTGAAGCTTTGGAATTGTACTCGAATTTCAATTGTGTGGGGATATAGTCACAACTGATTACTACATGTCTTCGTGTAGGATTGAAAAATCTGAGAGCGTCCGAGTGATCCTGGTATCCGAGACAGATAAGTGGTCTTGATTGTGCTGCCACCTTGGATGGGGGTTGATGAGAGACAAAAACCTTGAGACCAAATGGAATCAACTTATTAATATCCCGCACCGGCTCAATACATAAGTTCAGTTCAGATAGTACCCTGACAGGAGAAGACCATTCCAGTGATTTCGACGGTAACAAGTTAATAAGGGTTGATGTGTAGTTTGCTGCTTCATCCCAGAAGTTTAAAGGAACAGATGATTGCGCCAGTAAGCATCGGATCTTCATCAAGAGCGATTGATTGAAGCGTTCCGCCAGCCCATTGGTCTGGGGATTATTGGCCGGTCCAGCTTCAATGCAAATTCCTAGTCGTTCAAGATGAGACAGAAAGAATTTAGAACTAAATTCTCCTCCCCGATCTGTATGAACGATAGCGGGGGACTTACCTGTCTTGTTCAAAACTTCATTTATGTAAGACAGGATTTTCCCCTCCGATTCTGATTTGTGTCGCATGAGTTATATTTGGTTGAATCTTGAATAATCGTCTATGATTACCAAAATGTACTTCCACAACGATTTGCTTGGGGGGGACACTTGTAAAACGTCGATATGCAGAGTTTTGAAAGGACGGTCGGTGGTGGGTAGTGGATTGGAATGAGGCGCTTGCTTGAGCTTGCATCTTTTGCATACCTTGCAGTTCTTTGCCCACTGATGATTGAACTTTGGTTTAATCTTGTACAGGTCAAAGAATTTTTTGAGGTACACGTCTGATGGGTGGCCAAGAAGTATGTGATAGTCTAAAGCCAGATCGGGATCCGATACTTTCAGTACATAACTTGAAGGGTTGATTGTTGGGGAAATGGCTTGGTATATGTTGCCAACTCGTGGGAATCAGAACACAACTTTTTGACCGGACCGTACCAGGACTACACCACGGTTGCACCCAGACGGCGGTTCGACGCCGGATCAGATGTCCGCTGAATCCCATCCGACCCCGCGGGAATCAAGTGGCGATCTGACGTCCGGAGGAAAAGTGACAGAAGGGTCGGTCCGACCCTGACGGCGGCCCTGGCAATCAGATCGACCCTGACGGCAGAACTGGGGGTCAGATCGACGCTGACGGCAGAACTGGGGGTCAGATTGACCCTGACGTCAGCACTGGGGGTCAGATCGACAAGTTTGCCTGACATCGTTTTTGGGACGGATCGATCCCAAGGGCAGATAGGCGCTTATTCCGACAGGTTTGTTTGACAGCATTTTTGGGTCGGATTGACCATGAGGGCAGATTGGAGCTTAATCTAGCAGGTTTCTCTGACGGCGTTTTTGGGTCGGATCAACCCCGATGGCAGATTAATTTGCCTGTAATTAGAAGTACGGGTTTTTTAATCGTTGGATTTTATTCCGGTTTGTTTTGGTCGGGATAGATCAGGAGTTTTTTTTGTGCATCATGTTTTTGGTCGGGATCCGCTCTAGATGTAGTAGCGGATCTATTACAGGCAATCAAAGACAAGTTTAAACAGCTAGCTCAGGGTTATTAACGCATGTAAAATGTAGTGTAATGCACTATTTTTGTTTGTGATGGGGATTGAGGGTGAGACGGAAGATGAAGATGGAAAAAAGTGGCACTAGGAGGGATTCATGGAGATGGCCGGTGAAGCATCTCCGACGCCATGGCATCATGAACCTCTTGCATGGTTGGCATGACAATGTGGTCGTGATTGAGATTTTCAAACCGATTGTGATGAGAAAACATCTCGGCATCCTTGGCCAGGACCAGCTCGGCATGCCTAATTGGAAATGAAAAAGGTGTAGATGATTAGTTCTGATTGGTTGAAGAGGTTGAAAAATAAACATACTTTTGTTGGAAGAGACTTGGTTTCCATCGAAGGTCGTCCAGCCGCTTGTCAATCAGCATCCATTGGGTAATAGCCTTTGGATAATGGCCAAGATAGTGGGAAACTGTCTCCAATCGGAGATGGCTGAATCGAATGCGTTGCCTCCAGGTTATTGCAATGGCTGCATGAGTGGCTCGCTCCTGTTTTGGGAGGAGATCCTTCTTAATCTATGAAGTAGACAAAGACCACTGTTAGCATTATTCAAAGTCGATAATGCAAATAATCATCAAAGGGGGTTTCTGACAATTTGAATCAACTCGTCAATCGAGGGGACAGTGCCATTTGGTTTGACTTTTTTATTTGTTAAGATCTGTGTAAGAAGCTTCAAACGATGCAAGAGATCAAAATAATTGTTCAAGCATGATAGTGGGACAACACTTACAAGGTCTCTCAACTGTCCTCGGACATGTTTGACCAGACTGACAATTGCTTTATGATAATCGGACTTTGCTTCGAGGTCTGTGCCATCGTGGCCTTCCGGGTAGTACTTATCCTTGAAGTCTTGGGTTTGCTTGCTGGCCACGTCCTACATAAATTAGTAAGATCATCATGAAGTTCAACGGCTAACAAAAGAGAAAAATACACACTGTGGTTGATTTAAGAAGTGACAGCTTCAGTGGGTCTGAATTTTTATCCAAGGTAGCAGTGTAAGCCTCGACATCTGTCCTGACAATAAACGATCTTGCTGTTTCACGAATGAAATCCTGGAGAAGACAAACATCAGAAAAACAAGAACGGCAAGAATGATTTTAAGGAAACTGGCCTTGAAGTAATCACCACAGTGATTGGATTTGGAGCTTCCCTTACTTGGGCCCGAGTCAAGGCTCTGTGCAATCGAGGTGAGTGCAAACATAGTTCTCGCATATCTTTCGTCTTGCGGGCACTGATGAGCAGATGGTCAGCATGGAACAAGAACAGAGAAGACAAAATGACTTACTTTGAGAGACTTGATAGCAATTGGAGCAAACTTCTCATTGAGATGATAGATATTTTGTAGCTCTTCAATCAGCATATCAATTGGATCATCTTCTAAGTCTTTCATATGTCTATCTGACCCTTCAGGATCAGAGTGGTTCTCGTTTTCGTCAAAAAGACTAGTATGGTTGGTTTCGTGGTGGATTGTACCTATATGAGGACTTGAGCCGTTTTGGTTTTGGTTACCAGAAGAGTTGTAGAGATCCTTGAAAGTGTTGGAAACATCATCCTCCACTTCAATAGCGGTGGACATGACAGGAAGAGAAGGTTTGAGGATTTTCAAATTGGGAGCAGAGGAGAGCAATGGGGAAAGTGAGATGGAAGAGAAAGATGGGTTGTTTGTGAACAATGATATCACTGATTCAAACAAGTTATGCTGTCAGAAACCAGTGAAAAGGGTAAAATCTGATGAAATTTTCACCGCAACTCAAAATCAGCCTGCTTGGGAATTTGTCACCAGTCAACAGCCACTTCACCTCAAGACCGCAAAACAAAATCATGCCGAGACACCTTGCTTCGACTGTGGATGAGAATTGTGAGAGTCTTTCAGCAAAATAAACCGGGAAAAATTGGATGACTGACTGTTATTATTCTAATCCGAAAAGGTTTCACTGAATTCCAAATCCCTGAAGGAACACGTTATCGTTGCAAGCCTTGTGGAAGTCGGTTACTTAAAAATAAGTTGAAGCATTCTAAACTTAACTCCCACAAAGACCGGGTGGAGGCAGCTGAATTACATGCGCAGAACAAACAACCTTGCCAAAAGTTTTCAGCACAAAACATTTCAGAAAAAAATGCAGATTGGGACGGAGAAGATCTCAATCAGGAGACTCACAATATCTTGTTAGATCAAACCTTTGGGATAGATAACGACAATGATTTTCCCATGGAAACTGACACAAATTCAGACGAGCACATCCACCCTCCGTTGGACACATTTGACGAGCCATCCCACGCCGAGGACTACTGGGACTCTGAGGATGAACGCGAGATGGATTGGACTGATGTTCAACCAGAAGAATCCAATATTCCGCACGTACAAAACACAGATCAGAAGGAGAAAGAGGATGAGAACAATGAAGAAGAAAAAGGAGAACACTCACCTTGGTATCCCTTCCGGAACAATCTTGTAAGCCCACCTTGTTTTAAAGCCTGCACCAGTTTGATAGATTGACTGTTTCTGGGATTATAAAAGTACCTTGCTGGATCCTTGATTGTTGGCTTCCTACATAAAATTATCTCGCGCTCAATCTACAACCACATACGGAAGGTCCTCATCATCCTATGTGGTGTCAATCTTCCCGGATACGAGGCCTTGAAAAGACAACGGAAGAGGATACGCAATGCTGGCAATTATCCTATTACTCAAAAGAATGCAAGCACAGGAAAGACCTGTTTTTCTCTCTCGGCCAAGAACATTGTTGCAAATGTAAGTGGATTTTATTTGTGTGTAATTTTTCTTGTTATGTGAAACTCATAGGCTTTTGGAATCTTCCAGGAACTCTCGAATCCCTTAGTTTCTCCCCACATGGACTTCTTCCCCATCGATGCAAAAGGGATGAATGTTTTTAAGTTATCACAATCTAAGAGGTGGCTAGAAAGCTTATCACGCACTCAACGTGTTCAAATGTGTCCCTTAAACAACAGGCACTACTACATTTTTGAACCGGTAAAAGTCAAAGGATTTTTGGGTATTCTTATCCCAATATTTCTTTATCAACTAGATGATACATTTTTTTCAAAGTGTGTCAAGCCCACAATTTATTCAAATAGCGCAGATGACAGCCTGGTCCTTGAGATCCCATCAAATATCCTGTTTGGAGACTCAAGCTTATTAACTTTGCCGGTCAACAACTTTACACTGACATACTCAGAAATAAAAACTCAGAGCGGAAAAAAATTGTCAGAAGTTTGCGGAAATTATATCAAAGGTGTGTAATGTTTGAATATTTATTGTAAAGCTTCCTTCAATGATGATAATATTTGTGTGTCACAAAATGTTCCAAAAATAGAATTCAACTGCGGTCAAGTCACCAGAATCGAACTTCCAAATCCCTGGAGGACTGTAGCGCATGAGAAGATCATCCGACACGTCCCAATTAGCTTGTACTGCGATGATACATCAGGGAATGTGTCAAAGCAATGGAACAAGCACATTTCCTATTATTTCACCTTGTCCGGTCTCCCCCCTGCAATCTCGAACCAAGAATTCAACTGTCACTTCCTGTGCACATCAAACACTGCTAGCGCTCTGGAAATGGGCCAGCTGATTGTCCCCGAAATGAAGTATGCTGTTCTAGAATTTTTCATCAGTTTTTATATGTGCTGATATTTCTATTTGTAGTGACATGTGCAGAAAAGGATACAATGCCTACGATGTTAGTCTTCAGCAGGAGGTCTTGGTCATGACCCCAGTTTTTTCTTTCCTCGCAGACTCTCCAATGCATGCCGAGATTACAAGTACTCCAGTGCCTTCGTCGGCTCTCAACCCTTGTCGATTCTGTGTGTTATCGGCCCCAAGTTTAGCCGAGAGAGTCACAATGAAATACTTGAGAGAGTTCTTGCAATTGAGCTCGCATGGGACAGAAGTTTGTCATATTCATTGCTTTATTCAATTGAAGAAGGTTGGCTGATCAAGATCTCGAATTTATCCAACCAGAGCTCGAATAAGCATCGGTATTGGCCTCAAATGATTGAAGATTCGAAAAAAGTCTGGCTATTGGCAAAGGAGCAAATAAATGAAAAGAAAACAGATGCACTTTCGATTCAATTAGGTGTTCGAGATCAACTTAATCGCCACTTTGCCTCTGAAATTTTTCAAGCTAAGAAACTCAAGAACAAACTCCAGAAGAATCACGAGACTATTCCAGATCACCTGAAGTGGAACATACCACAGCACATAGTCGATCTGGAGAATAATGATCCAAGGGATTTATTTAACCCATACTGGGAGCTTGAAGGTCTTGATTAATTATCTTGTTTCAAATTCTTTTGGGTGTTTTTATTTCGAAGAAAAACTGATTTTTAATGATTATACTGCCAGGATTTGATGGGACAAGACACACTCCTGTCGAAATCCTTCATGTCTTCTCGCTGGGTATGGTAAAATATATTTATCGTGATTTTATGAATAGCCTCAAACCTCCAGAAAAAAAAGAACTCGTTGGCTTATGGCGATCCTTCAACACTGATTCCTTAAATATTCCTTCACTCAAACCGGCCGGTCTTGTCAAATACTCTTCAAGCTTGATTGGTAAAGATTTCAAAGTCATTGTCCAAGCAGCCCCCTTCTTATTCTTTCAATTCATGGACACCCAAAAACAAAATATCTGGCACGCTCTTTGCCATCTTGCTCCACTCATATACCAAACCCACATTGTGAATATGGATGAATATCTAACCGAGTTGAAGATCAGAATCAAAATTTTCTTATGTCATGTTATCAAATCCTCGGCTCAGTGGATCAATAAGCCGAAGTTCCACATGTTACTCCATCTTCCGGAGTCTATCATCTACTATGGACCTCCTTCACTAGTTGCTACCGAGAAGTTCGAAAGCTACAACGGCATCTTGCGCAACGCTTCAATCCACTCAAATCGCCAAAGTCCTGGACGAGATATTGCTATTACCTTCAGCAGCTATCACTCATTTCGTCACATGTTATCTGGTAGTATATTTTATGATCAGATCTTAAAAACACACACAAAAGCTTCGTCCAAGATAACAGATCTTTTCACCAAGCATGCCGATATTCAAAGTGCCTTCGGCTACAACCACTCTACCAGCTATCCGAGTCAATCGTATCCGTCAATAAAGAAAGAAAGTGTCTCAATAATCGATTTAATTCCAGTTCCCAGCAACCTGAAGATTCATTACCTTAACCACAACATCTGCCAATTCTCCGAGTTGAATCTGAATGATAAAGAAATCCTCAAAAAGAACTCTTTCATTTTGGTATGTTCGTTGTCTACTTATACAAGAAACTGCTATAAAGTTACATCACTGAATCATTTGATCTGAAAAACAGTTTCATCTCCCTTCAAGTCAACAGTCAAATGACAAAACAGTTGGTCGCATACGTTCCATCTGGAGTGTTTCCAAGCCTTCACATCCACCGCGATATATTCTTCATGCTAGTATACTAAAAAAGTTGAATACCGTGAATGGGTGGTATCAAATGACGGAGTTCACGGTTACTCCACAGTGTGTGTTTCTGAATGCAGAGGTATGGATAAGATTTATCACTTGTCTTGGTTCTATGTGTTACTAATTGATTTTCCCCAACATCAATAGGAAGTAGAAAGTTCTTTAAACCTACAGCATAATTGCCACGATGGCAAATGCGAGCTCACAGATACACGAGTCGTGAGGGTGGAGAGGCAGGATAGCCTGGTCAAGGAGCTTGAGGTGACACACAAAGATGATACAAATTTTATATTAAACTCCTGCTCCTTACATGCTAGCGATTCACATCAAAGAATGGCCAACCTCCGTTTTCAACCTCCTACCCCAGTCGAGTGGTTAGATGCGTTGCATGAAGGCTTAAATACATGGAAAGCCAACAAGAAGAAAGGAAAAACTATTATCCCCTCCGGCGCTTCGGACTCCCGAGTCGATCCAACCTTCCTGATTTAATTAAATAGTCGTGCAGATGGAGCGGTGCTTTCTTCTTTTTTGGTGTTGTTAGGCTCTGATGGCTCATGATATATTTCAACATGTATTGAATTCAACGACAAGCTGGCCATTTAATGATAGACCATAAACTTGTTCTGGTGGTGTGAAAATAAAAAAAGTTGGTTGGCCTTGAGTCAAAATTGATTCATGGGCCAAACCGGTTTTGACCTCTGGGGGTGTGTATCAGGCTGTCTCAGGTGGTGAGGAGCCTCAGCCTGGATGCCGCTGAGTACCACGTCGGATGAGTCAGCGGATTCATCAACCAGGCAGAATGAGCGGCAAACTGACCTGTCTGATGGGGTTGCCAGACGGGTCGGCTTGTTTTCTCATTAGAATATCCAACCATGGGCCAGCCGACGCTCCTTCCCATGTCATCCGGACTGTTGGCTCAATACATGTACCGAGCCGACCTTCCTGACTGGAGCAGCGGCTAGGCCGGGCTGCCCTTCCTGTCTGGAAGGGCAGTCCGGCGTCAATTTGGCTTCGTCGGACTGGTCAGTCTGACCTCGTCAGACAGATCGGCTCTTTTGTCCAAATTTCCGACTGTCTGACGATGTCTTTGGCGAGCCGACTCTCCTGCCCCAGCCGTCGGGACTGTCAGCTTGATCCATGCGTCGAGCCGGCTATTCCGACCCGGGCGTCGGCACGGTTGGACTACCCCTCCCGTCGGGAAGGGCGATCCGCCGTAAAATAGGCCTGACCAGACAGGTCGGCCCGACCTGCTGGAAAGTTCGACGTCAGCACAGCCAGGCCGACCAGAATTTTACGTCTAGGACAGTTTGACGTCGGACACCTTCGATAAGTGGAGCCGCGGTGTAGACAATTCTTGAACAGCATCTTTAGTCCATGATCTTCAAGTTGACTTGCAGAGATTAGATTCCGAGGCCCGTTTGGAGGATGAAACACCGGGTGAATTAGCATTCCTCCTATGTTATATTTCCCCGTATGAGTAATTTGGATTGAACCTGAGTACGTATTGATAGATTTTTTCACAGGTTCCGGATCTACCAGTAAATGAAAGTCGCAGAACGTCAACTTAGATGCTCCGGAGTCAAAAATCAGCGTAGTCGTTTCTGGAGCCGTTGGAATACCATTGATGTTTATTTTGTCAGATATCATAAACCCCGATTCCTCGACATAATCATTGCTGTTGGAATCTTCATCATGTACTGCGTCCACATTTTCCTCCACTTCTTCATTGATCAGATTAGCCTGGCCTGTCATGTACATCTTCATCTGTTCTCAAAACTTCCTTGCAAATTCATCATCTTGTCGTGGTCTGTTTGGAGACGGTCTGGTAGGAACTACACCCCTCATCTGGCCTCAAGATGATGATCCTCCTCGATTTCCACGTGAGGAACTCAATCCCCGATTGTATGACGATCCGTTTTCCGCACGATTTGAAGAAGATTTTCCAAATGTTCAATTCTGATTAGAGAAATAGGCCGAGTCAAACTGAGAAGGGGTCTTCCTGGTTTCTTCAATGAGTAAACAATCATAAACCTTTTTGAACGTGAGTGGCTTGAGGTCGTAGAGACTTTGAACCAAACCAGCTAACGATTTGTCTCTGTCTAAGCTTCTCAACAGTAAAGCCCCTGCCATTCCGGTTGTCATGGTGAAGAAACTGGGATTTGACTGAATTGACATTTCCAAGGACGTATACAGCTTCCGGAATTTAGTTGCATGTTTGGCTAGGGAACCTTCAGGGACGTAGGTTAGATTTATTAGGGTGAATAACTTATTGCACAGTTGGATGATCGATTTGTCTCCGCATGCCAGAGCCAACGCATCCATGGCATCGTACACGTTTCCAGGTTCTGAGGCAATGACCAGGTGTAATTTGCTTCTGAATGTGGCATACAGTTTGTTGATCGCCCAAGCGGACATCTGCCGAAATTCTGGAGTTTCTTTGTTATCGCTCACCCATGTCCAATTCAGGAGTTGTTCATAACCTTTGGCAATTATAATATTGATGAATCGTTTTTTCCAGTGGGCCCAGTTGTGTCGATTCAAATTTTCGATCCTTGACTTGGATCCACCATCTGAACTATCCAAAGAATTCGGGCGTTGATAAACGCACGCCAACGGCGCACGCCAACGCCAACCCGCACGCCAATTTTTTTTAGCGTGCGGGGCCTACACGCCATTTTTTTTTGGCGTGTAGGGTCTACACGCCAAAAAAAAAGGGCGTGTGAGACCCACACGCCAAAAATGGCGTGTGGTTCCCACACGCCATTTTTTTTTGGCGCGTGGGCCCCGCACGCCAAATAAAATTGGCGTGTGGGCCCCGCACGCCAATTGTTTGGCGTGCGGGTCCCCCCTCGCTCACATAATCGAGTGGGAGGGACCACTCGATTACGTGAGCGAGGCCGGCTGACAAGGTTATACAACCTCGTCAGCCGGGAGGACTTCCTCCCGGCACGAGGCTGTATAACCTCGTCAGCCGGGAGGACTTCCTCCCGGCTGACGAGGCTATACAACCTCGTCAGCCAGGAGGAAGTCCTCCTGGCCGACGAGGTTGTATAACCTCGTCGGCTGGGAGGACTTCCTCCTGGCCGACGAGGTTGTATAGCCTCGTCGGCCGGGAGGACTTCCTCCTGGCCGACGAGGTTATACAACCTCGTCGGCCAGGAGGAAGTCCTCCTGGCCGGCGAGGCTATACAACCTCGTCGGCCAGGAGGAAGTCCTCCTGGCTGACGAGGTTGTATAACCTCGTCAGCCGGGAGGACTTCCTCCTGGCCAACGAGGTTGTATAACCTCGTCGGCCAGGAGGAAGTCCTCCCGGCCGACGAGGCTATACAACCTCGTCGGCCAGGAGGAAGTCCTCCCGGCCGACGAGGCTATACAACCTCGTCGGCCAGGAGGAAGTCCTCCCAGCCGACGAGGTTGTATAGCCTCGTCGGCCAGGAGGAAGTCCTCCCGGCCGGCGAGGCTATACAACCTCGTCGGCCAGGAGGAAGTCCTCCTGGCTGACGAGGTTGTATAACCTCGTCAGCCGGGAGGAAGTCCTCCCGGCCGACGAGGCTATACAACCTCGTCGGCCAGGAGGACTTCCTCCTGGCTGACAAGGTTGTATAGCCTCGCCGGCCGGGAGGACTTCCTCCTGGCCAACGAGGCTATACAACCTCGTCGGCTGGGAGGAAGTCCTCCCGGCTGACGAGGTTATACAACCTCTTCAGCCAGGAGGACTTCCTCCTGGCCGACGAGGTTGTATAGCCTCGCCGGCCGGGAGGAAGTCCTCCCGGCTGACGAGGTTGTATAACCTCGTCAGCCGGCCTCGCTCACGTAATCGAGTGGTCCCTCCCACTCGATTATGTGAGCGAGGGGGGACCCGCACGCCAAACAATTGGCGTGTGGGCCCCGCACGCCAATTGTTTGGCGTGCGCTCCCACACGCCAATTGTTTGGCGTGTGAGAGCGCACGCCAAACAATTGGCGTGCGGGGCCCACACGCCAATTTTATTTGGCGTGCGGGGCCCACACGCCAAAAAAAAATGGCGTGTGGGAACCACACGCCAAAAAAAAATGGCGTGTGGGAACCACACGCCATTTTTGGCGTGCAGGTCTCACACGCCAATTTATTTTGGCGTGTAGACCCTACACGCCAAAAAGAAATGGCGTGTAGGCCCCGCACGCCAAAAAAAATTGGCGTGCTGGTTGGCGTTGGCGTGCGCGCTTGGCGTGCGTTTATCAACGCCCGAAGAATTCCCCATGTTGTCTTAATCCTAAAAGCAATCTGTTCTAACTTTAGTCTGATATTTAGTTATGCCAAGTGCTGACTCTTGCTACCATGCAAGATTTTGATGTCAAACACTTTATCGCAGCAATAACTTAAAAGCTAATAGTAGTAACAGAACTCTTGAGAAATCAAAAACAATAAAGTGTTAATAAGAAAAGATAACAAAACTTAAAGAAAATAATAAAAGTGAATGAATAATTTTTATTATACCTTTAGCTTTGATAAATCCTGGTAACAAATCAAGTTGATAACAGCGCCTTTGAAGATGAATATGAATAGAAAAATATTCACAAGCCTGAAAGTGTTGAGAAAAAGGCAGATCAATTTTTTATGTTCAGAGAAGTAAAGAGACGAGACAAGACAAAAAAGAAACTGTTCCAAGTACCTCCACTTGGACTAGATTGCACTCCTCCTAGATCTTCAAAGTCTGTTTCAAGTGATTGATTGGATAAAAAAGCAGCTGATAGGGTGCTCGACGGTTGATTAAGGGAAATAGTTGGTTGGGATTGGGATCGGTGGTTGTCGGTCAAAAACCTTCTCGAGTCTGCCGGACCTCAGAGATGGTGAGAGCGGGACTTCTAGGATTGAATCATTTTGCATATGACTTGGATTGACCTTGCATATTGACTGCGGTCAGGATTAACTGACATGCTCTGCTCCAAAATTGCAAGCCTCTTTTGAAGCATGTTCTGCATCTCGGAAGCCAATACAACCTAGCGGTTCCACATCATAGTAAGCAACTAGAAGTTGGTGAAAAGATTGCACATTGAAATTGCTGACTTGTGATTTTAGACCGGCTAGGGAATTGGCATTGCTCTTGTGGGTGAAAAGTTTGCTGTTTTTCAGCATCACCTGCTTAAATATAGGCTTGAGTGCTTGATTTTGAGTTAATAGAACCCATTGTTTCAATGATTCAATGGCACAGGTTAAGTTTCTGTCTTGATTATCTGTGGATTCAGTGTAGTGAGGTTCCTTGAGTCAGTTGCAGCAGTCATTTCTAAAAAAAATATTCCATACCAAAAGTTCCATCAACAGTGCAGTAGACCCATCATTGGCAAGGTTGTCCACTTCCTGTTGAGGCAATTTTGTAAGTCAACCTTGAAGTTGAGACAAAAGCAGCAACTTGCCATTGATTGATGCTGTAAATCCGCTTTGACAACCTGAAGATCACCATTTTTGTGTGACAACTTGGTTTCCCCTGCAGAGAAAGTACAACTTCCAAGTAGACCTGTTCCCAGGAGCCACCCTGCAGGCCAGAAGAATCATCCCACTGCCACCAGCGGAGAATCAAGCACTTGACACACTGATTGACAACAGACTGACAAGCGGGACCATTTGACGGACCACATCCCTGTTGGCAGCACCGGTGCTATTCACCGGAAAGAAGGATGGAAACCTACGGCCCTGTTTTGACTACAGATGACTCAACGCGGTAATGGTGAAGAACAAGTACCAGCTCCCGTTGACTATGGACTTGGTTGAAAGCCTTTTGGATGCGGACACATTCACAAAGCTGGACCTCCGCAATGCATCCGGAAACTTCAGAGTTGCAGAAGGCGACAAAGATAAGCTTGTGTTAATCTGCCAAGCAGGACAATTCTCCCCACTCACCATGCCATTTGGACCCACGGGAGCGCTGGGATACTTGCAATACTTCATGCAGGATATCCTCCTTGGTAACTTTCCTTAGAAGCTTTCAAAACAGATGGGGAAGATGGAAAGATCATGGCAAGAGAACCAACAAAGACTTGAAGTGGAGTATTCCACTATACCTTCTGATTACCACTCTATCAACAAGCAACAAGGCAAGGCGCTTGATTTCCGGTACATGTTGAGGTGAAGGTGATAGCACTGTGGGACTAACTCCTCTGGAGTCCGCACCAAAGCCGTGGGTTTTCCTTTTGCCGCCAATCGGGCCAAGGTCAACCACAATGTTTTGGCCACATTGATTGCTGCTGGGATATGTCCTAGGGGGGAAAGAGGCTTGCCAGCTGTTTTGGGAATTAAATACGGGAAATATCTATCAGACTCACATTGCAGGGGTGTTATTGGGCTATAAGCAAACACCTTGTCACTAATCCTAGCTTTCCCCATGTGCCTGTTGACCACCTGCAGGGATTTTGGAAGAAAGGAAAATACTGCCTTGGCAGTAGCAATAATCTCATTGTGTAGCTGGTTGGAGTCTTGGGTCTTGGGGTTCCTTGCGGGGCTTGGGGATCTATCTACAGGGTGTACAAGCTTGCCAGCTGTTTTGGGAAGCATGGGATGGGATGGGGGGTTGTAAAACTCACTTTGCAGGGGTGTTATTGCACTATAAGCACACACACCCTTTTCACTAATCCTAGCTTTCCCCATGGGCCTGTTGACCATCTGTGGGGATTTTTGCGGAGAGGACAATACTACCTCTGCAGTAGCACTAGTTTCATTGGGTACGTGGTTGAGATGTTGCGTCTCAGGGTTCCATGCGGGGTTTGGGGAGCTATCTACAGAGTGTACAAGCTTGCCAGCCATTTTGGTAATCATGGTAGTAAATGGGTTGTCAAACTCACATTGCGGGGGTGTTATTGTGCTTGAAGCACACACCCCCTTGTCAATTTTCCTAGCTTGCCCCGGCTTGCCGGTTGGGGGTTTTTTTGGAATAGACAAAATCGCCAAAGCAGCCGCAATGTCGGGGGTCCATAGGGTACAGTTTGTCCAGTCAATTTGGTTTCCATATTGGAGGATCCAGGGCATCCCTATTATCTCATCATACAAGTCTTTCAGTTGGGTAATGATGAATTGGGATGGGCAGGGTTCATATTTGTTCAAGGTTAGGTCAATCTTGTGAGTTGCTCTGCTTATGGATCTGTCAAATCCAAAGACTGTCTGCCCCAAATTCAAGCAGCCCCCAGCAGGATGCGTAGTACTCACTCAGAAAATTGTGGTTTTCTCCGGAATTGATGAGGAAGGATAGGAGGGGTAGGCGTTTTGGGGTGTGGCTCTGGCAGTTGTGATTGTGCAGGAAAGGAAACATTGGGGATCAATTTCATCTACATGTAATGTCTGACTAGCACCAATACTACATGACAACTCTGCTACGCTTGGGAAGGGCACAACCTTCATTCCCGAGCATCTCCATTTTTTGACTTGTTGGCCCGTCCCTTCCTGGCCTTGTCCATCTGTCCTTCTGCTTTAAGTGTTGCCAATCCATTGGTGTCAGCCTGGGTGTGGAACTAACCGTGGTTAAGGGTTGTAACTGAGTTAGGTTGATGGTTTAAAGTGGTTTGGGTAATGTTTTAAGTCCTGTAAAAAGGTACTTCCTCAATCAGTAAGTCTTGTCTGAGAGGCTTGCTCTAATTGCTCTAATTAGGCGCATCCAAATCAATACAAAGTATTAATAGGCATCCAAGGAGAGACTCAACTTGGGTTCGTGGTGACTACCTTATTGAAGGTAGGTTGTGGCCAATTCTTGAGGTAATAACAGTATTAAACTATAGATTATCCGGAATTGGGGGATTGTTGGAGAATGGGGAACTAAGCAAGGTAAATAACTCTAAGGTATATACTGTGCTGGTGTGTTCTAAATATTCTCTGGGGGATAAACAACTGTTTACAGTCTGTTTATATATTGTAAGAGCTCCTCAAGGGGGAACTGTGAGCGCTTCCATGACCTGAGAGGTACTGTGGAACTTCAGGGGCAAGACAGATCCTTTTGGGAGGATCTGTTAATGTTTATGATGTGATTTCTACTAAGGCTGTGTTATGGGACACATCTTTGATCAGTAGTCCTTGGTGGGATTGGATCACATCATGACATTTGTATTAATTGATCTGTTATTAATATTAATAAAGTTATTAACTTATAATGATGTCATTTATTATTGGTACATCTTATAAGTATTAATTATTATAATATTAATAAGTTCTTTTATTATTAAGATATTAAAGTACATATCTTATACGTGAAAATATTCCAATGTTAAGGAATGTGGGCGTAATCAGAGGGGAAAGAGTGACATCTGTTACTCTGGATATTTCACGTGAAAGGAGGGTAAAGGGCCTACAAGTTATGTATCTTGTATAACAGGAGTACATAGCTTAACCAGAATTATTCATGAGTTATTAATGAATATATTATTAAAGTATTTATATTAATTATTGTAATTAATGTACTTTAATAATAATAATAGTAATGTAATAATAATAATGAATTTATAATAATAATAATAAGAATAGTGATTATTATTAGAGATAATAATAATTAATAATATTTGCAGTTACGTGGTACATGTCAGGTACTGTGATATGTACTCAGTGGCTGACACTTCCTCCCTCTAAAAAAGGGTTGACTACAAATTTTTTAATGGCTTCTTTTGTCAACTCTCTATTGTCTCAGAATTCTTTCTAAATCAGGGGTGTTTCTTTTCTAATTCTCCAGTTAATATAACTTCTACTGCATTTGCACCATGTAAAGCTTTAATTGTATAAGGTCCAACATAGGAATCTCTCAGTTTTTTGGTTCCTGATAAACTAGTGAAATTAAATGTGGAAATAAGAATTTGATCTTCAATTTTAACTTGGTGAACTTTATGGGTTTTATCCCATCTGTTTTTACAATATTCAAAATATTTCTTGATACATTCTGCTGCGTAATTTGCATTTATAGGCATCATTTGATGGAAATCCAGAACTACTGCACTAGTATGTTTGGTTCTATGATATATTAATCTATCCAGAAGTGAAAATCTGTTTTCATTAAAGGCAGGAGACCAAGGATCTTGTAAAGAATTAATCAAGTCTAGTTTATTATGTTTACTTTGTAGAATTTCTTTAAGAACTTCATGACCTCTGATGCTTCCAAAGGGTTCATCAGCAGTGGCAAATGCAAGTTTCCTTTTATGTAGTAAGTTCTTCAGTTCTTTTAATTGCACATCATCTAAATTCTCCGCAATCTTTGCCTCCAATATAATGTTATCAAAGTTAGAATTATTAATAGAATTACATTCTAGTTGTTCCAGGTTCATTTTGTCACTTATGCCAAGTTCAAACTTGTTCATAATGTCACCATTGAAGGTAAAATATCTTCCATTAGAATTTATTACATCTATTCCATAATTAATGATATAATCATTTCCTAAAATGATATATTTCATTTTAAAATCTTCCATAACTATTAAGTCAGTGGTAATCTGAATACTTTGTCTGTTATGAGGGAATATAATATCTAATTTAATAATACCTAGTGGTTTTAATTTGCTGTTACAACTGTAGAATTTCTCAGAATTAATGGGGATTAATTCTTTCTTCCATTGTGGCAATATCTGATCTAATAATTTAGGACCAATAATAGAGCAGAAGGCTCCTCCATCAATTAAACATTTAATTTTAAACCTATTACATATTATGTTAGTGATATTAGTACCACCAGTCTTATGTATTTGTCCAGTATGCTTCTCATTGGACAAGTGTAATTTCTTAATGTTCATTGGTTTGAATTTATCTTCAATTTTAGAAATATTAGATATGATCAGTTCTTCTTTTGAAACAATGGCATGAGTACCATGAATATCAGAATCAGAATCAAGGGAATCAGAATCATCTGGCAAAGATTCTACACTGGATTGGGTTTCATCATTGAAGGGGACTAAGTTATCATCAATGTTTTCAATGCAAAGTACCTTTTTGCTGGAATTCTTATTGGGACATTTATTGGATCTATGTCCTTTCTTTCCACATTCATAACAAGTGATTTCTTTCTCAGAAGTGTCCTTGGTTTCCTTCTGGTCTAATCTCCTGGAGTCTTCATAATTATCTCTTTTCATAGATTTATACTTTTCTTTCTTGTCTTTTCTTTTAACATTGACAAGACTTTCCAGTTGATTAATGAATTCAGTTAAGTCACTGTCACTTTGAAGAACTCTACGCATCATGTACTCAGTATTGTGATCTAATTGTCCAAGTAATTTATCATTAATAGAGGCATTGTCTACATCTCTTTCAATGGCTTTAATTCTGTTCACTTGTTGTGTCACCCAATCAGATGGTTCTACATCACTAAGTATGTCAAATCTGCTTCTTCTGAAGTTGGTTTTCACTTTTCTCTTCCATTCAGGAGTGCTAAATTTATTAATGATTTCCTTTTTCCAGAATAACCAATTTTTATTGCCAGGTACTTCTTTTTTCCTAGAATTATACCATGAATTTGCAACTCCAGTAAGAATTGAATTCAATTTTGAGCATATAATTTGATCAGGGGCATTAGTATCTTCTTTCAAGTTATCAATCCAATCAATAAATTTAAAGTGGTCATATTCTCCCACTCCAGAAAAGGTTAGCCACTCATTAGTCTTTGGCAGACCTGCTAATACTAATTTGTGGATGGCCTTGTCTTCATCCAAACTATTAATGGTGGATGTGGCCACTCTAATTTGTTGAGTATTGAGAGTTGGCGTAGCAGTTTGATCCCTGCTTGGTTCAACTTGGGTATTCTGTAAAGGTGAAGGGGTTAAATTGGCCAATTGAGTTGTAATGACTGGAGGAATAGATTGACTGTCATCTCCAATGTCATTAATAGTATCATGTCTGCTTCTTGGTTGGGCATCTCTAGTCAGGAGTTCTTCCAACTTGTGCATGATATCTGAGCTGTTTTTGGTCATTTCTGACGTAACACATGTGAACTGTTTCTCAATTCTGTTCACTACATCTTCAAAGGTTCTAAATTGAGAATTTACTTTATTAGTAGTATCTGATTGTAAATTCTGAATCTTTAATTCCAATTGTGCCACTTTCTTGACAAGATCTTGGTTGGAATTACCTTGCTCTTCAACCCAGTCATCAATTCTGGTCATAGAATTAGACAGTTGTTTACTAAATGTTTTACAATGATCATCCAATTCTACATGAAACATATCAATTTTTGTATCCATTTCAGTCAACCTCTGTTGAATAAGATATAATGTACTATCTTCTGAGTTCACCTGCTCATCTGTAGCTCTCATAATTTTACGGCATAATTCTTGTAAGTCATTGGATAGAGCTTTGTTACTATTGTTCATAGCATTTACTACATGTTGGAATGTGGTAATTTGTTGATGTTGTTCAGGAGTACAAGTAGACTTATTGGAGTCATTAATTATTACACATGGGGAACTTTGTGTTCTAATTTTCTGACTAGATGATGGGGAAGTGTTACAATTCATGGGGATTCTTCCATCTGGCGCTCTTGACGGGCTATTTTGCCTTGCTCCAGATGTTGATAAGTCCCTTGGAGGGATCTCCCTAGGCGTACCATCTCTGAATAGATCTGGTTGCGCCACTGAGTATTCTTCCCTGTGTTCCTGGGATGTCTGGAATTGACATTTCTCCCCTTTGGACCACGGGGATTTTGGGTTCTGATGGGAGTATTTGAAGGATTGGGGGGAGAGAAAAGGATTCCTGGAGACAAATGTAGTGGGTTCCAATCTTTGGTGCGGTAGAGGGCTGCTGGCAGACCTTTGAGGCTGACCATCTGACGGAAATCCTCCTGGCAGTAACTTAGATGGGCTTTCACAGCATTGAAGCTGCTTCTGTTTCTCACATCTTTCAACCAATACTTGTTTTCCTTCATCCTGTAATAGAATCTCTCGAATTTTTCCTCTGCTGTGACTAGAATCAGAGGAAATTGACTTATTATCAGTCTTTTTACTTCTATAAATAATTTTATTTAAGGATTCTTGTTTGCCTGGGGGCAAAACTGACGCTGGTGGAAATCCAAGTCCTGGCTCTGGCTCCCTGGTGCGGCCATTGTAACCTCTATGTCTAAGGGAAGGAGGAGTCATGGTAAAAATGCGTAAAATATTTGTTAGTGGGAGATTTTTAATAAGGATATACTTTGTTAAGGATTTAATTCACCAGATGATTTGTCTGATGGAGTAACAGAGGCCTCTCTGTTAGTGGTAATCTCAGAGGTTTCTCTAGTGTCACGGGCTGTAGTGGTCTTGTCAGACACTTTCAAGATATCCAATTCAGGAGTGAGTTTGTCTACGTTGGTGGACACTAAAAACAAAAGAAAATTAGTAAAAATGTGTTATATTTTTACTTATTTAAAGATGTTTGCTTACTCTTCAGAATTTTTCTTTGAAGAGGGCTTAAAAGGGTTATTGTTTTATAGAGAAAAGAGGTATAAAGTAATGTGAATTTGTTACTTTATTGAGAGTAATAGTAGTTGTACTATGATTTTTATGCGGTAAAATCAAGTTGCTTGTTGTGAGTATGAAAATACTTGAAAGGAGTCTGCTTTTATGTCTAAAATTCCAGGTGGAAATGACAAAAAATGAGTTAAATTTTTAGTAAGATGTGCCTGAGAGGGGATTAGTCTTCCTTTCAGGTTGGGAGAGTATATGTAAACTGATCAATTTGATCTGTTTAACAGTTAAATTTGTTATTTTTATTTGTTTTTATGTGTTCAAATCACGGAGAGACTCAACGTGATTTGTGAGATGGTTCTGAAAGGGGATTATTCTTCCTTTCAGGGGTAGAAGGTAGATGTAAACTGATCAAATGATCTGTTTTACAGTTGATTTAATTAGTTTACACTAATTTTATTTTTATTTTTGATAAATCACGGAGAGACTCAACGTGATTTGTGAGATATTTCTGAAAGGGGATTTTTCTTCCTTTCAGGGGTAGAAGGTAGATGTAAACTGATCAAATGATCTGTTTTATAGTTGATTTAATTAGTTTACACTAATTTTATTTTTATTTTTATTTTTGATAAATCACGGAGAGACTCGACGTGATTTGTGAGATATTCCTGAAAGGGGATTA
This sequence comes from Puccinia hordei, assembly GCA_007896445.1. Taxonomy (NCBI): domain Eukaryota; kingdom Fungi; phylum Basidiomycota; class Pucciniomycetes; order Pucciniales; family Pucciniaceae; genus Puccinia; species Puccinia hordei. The sequence continues at coordinate 47,957 of RDRW01000294.1, forward strand.
GTCTTCCTTTCAGGGTGAGAGATAATGTGTAAACTTGATCAAAAATGATCTAATTTACCTTTAATTGTGTTAATGTACCTTCTTTTACTATGTACAAATCACGGAGAGACTCTTAAACGTGATTTGTGAGATAAAAAAGTCTCGACGGGGCTAATACACACTGTTCTCGATGTGGAATAATGAAATAGATCAGACAGTTGTATTCTGCTGATTTTTCCCGTTATTTTGATGTACTCAACACTTTGATATCTCAAGTATTGAGTGAGAAAGTCTAACGTCGACGATTGTTATGATCGGATATAAGGGTCTTATCCGTGTATTACACTATAGAATGTATGCTGGAACTTCCAGAAGTGCGTCGGCGCACGTATGTATACTGTAGATCCTGGAATATCCGGGGAATACAGTATGTAACATGTGATCAAGCTAGAAGATCAATCTTCCGATCACTGATACACTATGTAATATACACCCAGTATGTACTACGGTGTGTATTACCACCTATATGCGGTTACTATGTGTATTACCACTATGTAATTCGTGATCGAGGAGGATTTTTAGGGATTAGATGACTAGTGCCGTGGGAATGGAGGCGCTAGAGAGTAAGGGAACTGGATTTTAGTAGTGTAAATCTACTATTGCGGTTCGAATGGTCTACTCAGAATTTCTCTATGAGTAGTGGATCTACTAGAACGTAGAATTTTGAAGGGATTTTATTATAAAAAAGGCGCTTTTTCTTGTTTTTGATCAATATCTTCAGCCAGATATTGGTTTTTAATTTTTTATATGTTTTTTATTTTATAATTCCGAGTTTTTCTCAATTTTTGTAGTGTTTTTATTTTTTCTTAGACTCAAATTTGGGAAGCAGACTTTGTTTTTATTGCAATTTATAATTTTATAGATAAGAAAAAATAGAAAAACAAGCTGTATTTTTTATGATTTTATATTTTTCCTGTAGTTAAAAGCAGTCAATCTTGGATCTTTGTTCCTTCTACTGTTTCTAAGGAGATATCTAGGGACTTCTGGAGGGTCACAATTCAAAAAAGGGGGAACAGACACGTAAGTATTGTTAGAAGAAATTATATCACAATATATATCATTAAAGGGTGGATTTCCTTCTTCTAAAGCTGATCTAATTTCTTTTCTGACAATTTTAGTGTGTTCTTCTTTGGTTAATACGTCAGATTCTTCAGTATTAAGCAAAGTACCGTCAGAAGAATAAGTATTAGTGAGTGTAAGTTGTTTAACTTTAGTCCAGGTGCAGTTATAAAACTGATCTTCTCCCTCTATGACTTCAGTTTTTATCACTAGTTGTGACGTGATGATGTTTTCTGGGTTGTCCAATTGATAATATCTTTGCTGGAAAAGGTTGGAGTTCTTTTTGAAGTCACAAATGATTTCTGGCATCTATCAAAGGGCCATTTTCACGAAAAATAAAAAGGTAAGGAGGTGTTAGTGATGATTTTTAAGGGTTAAAGGGTGAAAAATCACGGATAAATAAAGGCCAGACCCCCAATTGTCAGCCTGGGTGTGGAACTAACCGTGGTTAAGGGTTGTAACTGAGTTAGGTTGATGGTTTAAAGTGGTTTGGGTAATGTTTTAAGTCCTGTAAAAAGGTACTTCCTCAATCAGTAAGTCTTGTCTGAGAGGCTTGCTCTAATTGCTCTAATTAGGCGCATCCAAATCAATACAAAGTATTAATAGGCATCCAAGGAGAGACTCAACTTGGGTTCGTGGTGACTACCTTATTGAAGGTAGGTTGTGGCCAATTCTTGAGGTAATAACAGTATTAAACTATAGATTATCCGGAATTGGGGGATTGTTGGAGAATGGGGAACTAAGCAAGGTAAATAACTCTAAGGTATATACTGTGCTGGTGTGTTCTAAATATTCTCTGGGGGATAAACAACTGTTTACAGTCTGTTTATATATTGTAAGAGCTCCTCAAGGGGGAACTGTGAGCGCTTCCATGACCTGAGAGGTACTGTGGAACTTCAGGGGCAAGACAGATCCTTTTGGGAGGATCTGTTAATGTTTATGATGTGATTTCTACTAAGGCTGTGTTATGGGACACATCTTTGATCAGTAGTCCTTGGTGGGATTGGATCACATCATGACATTTGGATTAATTGATCTGTTATTAATATTAATAAAGTTATTAACTTATAATGATGTCATTTATTATTGGTACATCTTATAAGTATTAATTATTATAATATTAATAAGTTCTTTTATTATTAAGATATTAAAGTACATATCTTATACGTGAAAATATTCCAATGTTAAGGAATGTGGGCGTAATCAGAGGGGAAAGAGTGACATCTGTTACTCTGGATATTTCACGTGAAAGGAGGGTAAAGGGCCTACAAGTTATGTATCTTGTATAACAGGAGTACATAGCTTAACCAGAATTATTCATGAGTTATTAATGAATATATTATTAAAGTATTTATATTAATTATTGTAATTAATGTACTTTAATAATAATAATAGTAATGTAATAATAATAATGAATTTATAATAATAATAATAAGAATAGTGATTATTATTAGAGATAATAATAATTAATAATATTTGCAGTTACGTGGTACATGTCAGGTACTGTGATATGTACTCAGTGGCTGACAATTGGCAAGTTGGCGGATCTGGTCCTTGAGTGCAGAGACTGAGGCAGGTGGTTGTCCTTTGTCAGCCTTAGAGTCATCACAGCTGACCTAAAGCTTAACTTATTCCCTTTTCTCCCAATAAATAATGAACAATAGCCTTATATCTTTTTATCCTCAATCTTAATCATCATTCTGACTTCAAATTCTGTTTTCTCGTGAAATTTTGACCATAGTGTTCACTGGAAACTTTGTAATTTCTCAACTCCTTCATAGAGTAATTAAATGAATAACTCTACACCACAACTGGCTGGGCAAGTGAAACATAGCCAGCCAACCACATCTACATGTTAGATTACATAAGCAAACCTTGAAAATTTTCGAAGTTGGTGTATCCCCCGTTGCAGGAAGGATACACAACCTCAAGACACCCAGAACCACCAACTCAGACATCCAAGGATTCAGCAAGTTACAGCTCACCACTCTAACCAACAAAAGGCCTCTTTCACCCAGTACTTCAAGTATTGTCAGTCAGTCCCCTTTTTGAACCTTGTTTCTCTGACAGTAGTCCTTCTCTGTCTTCCCCTTATCCTTCCCCCCTTCCCTTTTCCTTCCACCTTCAATCAAGAGAATCAGATCACTTCATCAACAGGTTACCGTTTTAGAACCTTGACTACAAGTCTAAAAATCTGGGCAGATTAGTTCACTAATTCTGTTGTCCCTCCACTGTTTCCTTAGTGTGTGAGGAGGCTGTTGCACTTCTAAAGACTCTGGCACAGCTTAGCCAACTTTTCCAGGTTGAGCTCATTGATCTTCATAAGAGCACTCTAAACAAACAAACAATCAATCAAAAGATCAATTATTCCCCTTTCCCCTTTTCTCTACTAGTTGTATATCTTATCCTTGAAATACAACCAGTAGTGCCCCCCCAAACCTTGTGTCCTTTTGTCACTTTAGAGACCCAGGCTCACATCCTTTCCCCTTCTTGTTTGAGAACTCACAGGAGATATGTCCACGTGTCCTGCAATGGAAGCCAAGTCCCTCCTGCATCATGTGGGCTTTCTTGTCTTTGGAAAGTTGTCCAGTGATTGCAGATGTGTCCATGGTGTTGGGTTCTTACTGATTCATTGCCAATCTGGTGGTTGTCTCCGCTCCATGCATCTAGGAGTTGAGCTCCAGGGCCAGGCTTGCGGCCTTGCTGATGGTGGTGAAGGTGGTGCGGGCCAGTACCAGTGCTGTCCAAATTTCCTGTTTTAAGCCCTGTTGGTATTGGCTGATGAGGGTTGGGACCTCCCATCCAGAGGCGGTTGTGTGGGTGTAATTGGCCACTGACCTTGTCTGTTGTAGCGCTTGCAACACTTTTTCCACCTTTCCTTTCTTCTTGGAGTCAAAATACATTGCTCCAAAGTCTTTTGTCCACCTGGCAAACAAGAAGTCCGCTCCTTTCATGACCAGGTCAATGTACAGAGCACACGGAAGTGGGTCTGGTAAGGTAGGATGTGGCAAACAATAGCTTTGTCCTGTTGTTGGGGAACATGGCACTGTTGATGGACGTGTAAATCTCCACTTGGCAAGCACATGTTTCTGCCTTTGTCCTGCGCTCACCATCAAACTTGTTGGGGCATGCAATCTTTGGCCTGTGGGTTGGGGTGGGGATGGTTGGTCCCGTTGCGCTTGGGCCACTTTTTGGCGGGACTGTTTGTTTTATCTTGCTTGAGTCATCTTCTCAAGCTGTTGTTGGAGTTGCTCCACTTCATCCATTTTTCAAGTGCGGATGAGGTTGGAGTTGTTTGGGTTGTCTGTTCTGTTTGGTTTCTGTTTGTTGGGTTTGTTCAGGTTTCTGGGTCTTGGTTTCTTGCCTTTGTCTTTGTAGTGTTAGATCCTGCAATATGTTATGGTCTGATCTGGGGAGAGGGGGGTTTGGGATCTTATTATATAGTGGCCTGTCTGTGACATGTATGTGATAGACTGTGTACATATGGTGCGGGTGGGCCTGTGATATGGCTGATGCCATCATCTTGTGAGTGGAAACCTGTTGAAGTTCAAGTTGTTTCTTATTGCAGACTAGTTTGAGTAGATATTGATGTCAAACTTCAAGATGATTTGTGTTTTGATTGAGTTGGGCTTCCTTGCTGATGATATAAACTATTTGAATTCTGTTGGTTATTTTTATAAGAGATCAAAACCAGAGACTTGTTTAACAAAAGAAATCATTATAATTAAGAAGGGGAAAATGATTTCCACCATAAGATATTTTTAAGAATTTTGTTAATGAAGAGAAGATTTTAGATGAAAAAGAAGATTTCTAATTATAATCCAAAAGTTGGGATTTAACTAATTTTCCTTATCATTATAAATCCCATGAGCTAGATTAAAGCAATCATGAAGGTGTTTGACTACTGATTATAAGAAAGTAAGGATTTAATAATTTGTTGAGATTATCTCTACTAGATGAAGAGTACTTTTTTAAGCCAGACAATATTCGACCAACACAAAACTATCTTGACTTCCAACAACAACCAACAACCATGCAACAACCACCACCACCACCACCACCACTATCATCATCTCCTGACCTCCACATCCAACCTACACCTACCACTCAATCTCACATTCACTCTCTACTCTACGTCGGCTGCTCACACTCACCTCTAACTAACTACCCTCAGACTCCAACCAAGCTCCAAGATCAACCAGAAGAACTACTCTCAACCCATCATGGTCAGATGCCCACCAGTTTCGCTAACCTCTTGGCCCTTCACAACGCACTCGAGAAGGCCTTACTCTTACATCTCGCAACACAGGGTGCCAATGCAACCATCACCCTCATCGATCCAACTCCAACTCCTCAAACAGATACCATTAGATCTTCCTCAACCTACCAAAGGATGAAAACCCCTGAACCAGATCAACAACAACCTCAGGATCCTCAACAAGATCCGATCAAAACATTCAGGCTAGAAAACTTGGTCTCATGGCCCGTCATCAAACCCATCGTCGAACGCGGAGCCCGTAAACACTTTGGCGAGAGAGAACTCGCTCAACTCTTGTGGCTCTGGCAAAACGATCCAGATCAAGAGCCCATCAGATCAAAAAACGATCGAAAGAGGAAACTCAATAACAACTCAGATCCCAATGACCGATTGGATCCTAGTCATCCCGACCAGGATCAATTTAGAGAATCTAAGGAACAAGTTGGAATGGGCTTCATCATCTCACGCGTACGATCCTTAGAACCTTCGGGCAATATGGAGCAGAAGCGATTGAAGTACACCTATGGATTAGGACTGGAGATCAAAGCACGAGAAAATCGTCAGATGCCAACTTACTCGCTCCAATCACCAGGTAAATCTAACCAGTTCCTCGAATCACCAACTCGTTCCTCAGCTTCCAACTCAACAGAACCTAACCCCAGGAAGAGCCCCAGCAGGATTAAGGCCAAGGACGTGATGAACCTAGTGGCCTTATGGAGTAGTAAATCGGTCGATCGAAAGGCCGAGCTTGCACGTCGACTTCGTTCCTATTGGCTCTCTCACTCCACTCATCACTACTCTGAACGTACCCAATCCCAGGGAACGACTCCCACCAGTCCATCCAATCTACCAAGGATCACCGTCCCACTAGGGCCCCTCCCCAAGCTCAACCAGACCACCCAAACCCAACCATCCACTCATCCATTCAACCCTCCTCATCTCCTCTCACCTCATCATCAGCCTGCCCTCAATCGTCATCTCTCACCAAACTCAGATCACCTGCATTCTCGTTCCCACAAACGCTCCAAAGTTCACTCACCTTCTCGCCTCCCTTCTTCCACTCCTCTCCATTCACCCTCCTCTACACTCCCTTCTCTTCCCAATCCAAGCCCTGGCTCGGTTCAACACAGAGCGTCAAGCTTACTAGAACGAGTCAGTCCCCCCCTTCTACAATCCCGACCCGTCGGAATCTTTCTCACGCGGTTGACTCATTCTTTCTTTCTTTCTTTCTTTCTCTCTCTCTTTTGCTTTTTGAATCGAAAACAGATTAAAGCTAAAGAAGAGAAGCAAGCAACCCTCATCCAACAACAATCTCTCACTAAACAAACAACACCCAATAAACCTACCGTCAAGTCACTTCGCAGGTGAAAGAATAATCTTCTTCTTAACGTAGTTCTAAGGAATAAATTATTTGTAGACATTAAGAATGAGATTTTAGATTGTGAAAAATATAAGTGCAAGTCATTGTTGCCAAATTGTAATCTTATGATTCCCTAACAAGATCTAAAATAAATAACTCTGCACTTCCCTCCGGTCAAAGAGGGTATACAACCTCCTTGACCGGAGGGATTTCCTCTGTTCAAAGAGGGTATACAGCCTCCTTGGGGATTTCCTCCAGTCAACAATGTTGAATGGCCCCATTGACCAGAGGGATTCCTGTCAGATAACCAATTCTACCACAGTTGCTGAGTTGTAGAAATAACTGAGATGACAACCCTTACCTTGGATTAACTAACTACCAATCTTACCATTGCCATAGCTAATGACAACAAGGTTTAGGACACAAACCCTGGCAATCAGGTACTGCCAGCTTTCACCAAAGCCCTTGGGGCAATGCTTGGCGAGGACTACCACAGTCAATGAATAAGCATGTAAGCTTTATTTCCCAGCAGATGAATACTCTTACCTGCATGGTTTAAAAGGATGAAGATAGCTTACTCAAAGCTGTTAATCCATCCACTCCACATTCAGTATCTTGCCATCAGCAAAACGATCAAAACAAAACTTTTATCTTTTCTTCTTCTCACCACAATCATCTCATTCTCTTGTCTCTTTAGCAAAATCAATCAAAACAAACCTCTATCTTGTGTCCTTTTCACCAATATCATCCTGCCCCAACCCCTTTTTCTTTTATCTCAAACTCCTCCTCTTTTACCCCAACATCTCCATCTCATTTTATCCTACAACCACACTACTTCCTCATCTTACATCACCCACACATAACCAACTCCTTTGCCACAGGCACTGTTACCTCTACTGTTGAGTTTTTCTGTTCCTCCCAAACATCCTTCTCTATTTTTCTTCAAATCAACTTGACTTGGATTAGACTACACCTCATTTTATACTTGTTTTTTGTTATTACAAATCAAGTTCTTATGGCTGTTTTTTCCTTTTTCCTCAAAGTCATTTGTTGGTACAATAAATCTGGTTAGTAAGAATTAACAACTCTTCCTATTTGTGACTCATAAAATATTTTTTCTTGACTAACTCATCTAGCTTGATGAAAAGAGAATAAGACACCTTGTCTAGTTTGTTTTTTCCAAGAACTTATTTTTTGTCTCTCAGGTTATTGTATTATTAAATTAGCTTTTATTAATTATTGTTTCTGACCAACCACAACTCTTTCTCATGTACATAGTCTATTTATACCATAGTCTAGTCTGAGTGAATTACACATCAGTTCTCCTCATAAACATTGAAGCCCCATCTTGGGGGATTGATAAATCCACACCCCTGGCGGCATGCCCACGCCAGGGGCACACCCATAAAAAAAGGGTGTGCGTGCTGATAAATCCACGCCCCTGGCGGAACGCCCATGCCAGGGGCACACCTTCCAAAAAAAAGGGTGTGCAGCCCACACACCCTTTTTTTGACAGGCATGCAGGCTGCACCCCTGTAGATGGGTGTACAGTTTGCACACCCACCTAGAGGCGTGTGACACTGCCACAGATGGGTGTGCGGGGAGAGACTCCCTCCAGCCGGGAGGGTATACAACCTCCTCAACCGGAGGGACTCCCTCCGGTTGAGGAGGCTACAACCTTTTCAACCAGGAGGAATCCCTCCGTCCGGGGAGGCTATACAACCTCCTCAACCAGAGGGAGTCCCTCCAGTCAAGGAGGTTGTATAACCTCCTCAACCGGGGGGAATCCCTCTGGTAAAGGAGGTTGCATAACCTCCTCAACCGGGGGGAATCCCTCTGGTAAAGGAGGTTGCATAACCTCCTCAACCGGGGGGAATCCCTTTGGTCAAGGAGGTCATACAAACTCCTCAACCGGGGGGGATCCCTCCGGCCAAGGGGGTTGTATGACCTCCTTGACCGGAGGGATTCCCCTCCGTTCAAGGATGTCATCTTCACAGGAGGGGCATGCAATTCACACACCCATACTGAGAAAGGTGTGCATTTATCAACACCCAATTTATACTCAATCTGATCTTCTTTCCTCATTTCAAACCATTCCTTTTTAGAAAAATTGGGTACACCATATTCTTGCATTAAGTCCTTGCTCTGCTGGTATGCCATTTGAGAGATGGATTCTGAACAATTTTTGAAGATTGAATTGCTAACTGAAACCAGACTGGAGAAACAAAGAGAAATCAATGACAATAAGAAAAGGAATAATAAAGAGAAGAAAATATTTACCGCAGCTAATGGATAGTTTTTTGTTGAATAATGAGGACTTAAGATGAGAGGGGAATAAGATGAGGTAGGGGGAATCTGTGGATGGAGGAATAAGATGATTTATCAACAAGCAGAGAAGAGAGAGAATGAGGGAGAACAGAGAGAAAAGGAAGCAGAGGAATACAAACAGCAACAATATAGAAAAGAGTTTTTATTAAACTAAATATCAAGATGATATCTTGATGTCCTGCGAGTCAATCTTCTGAGTGAAGAAGGATAAGAAGAAAAGTGAGCACTAATGTTGTTGTTGTTGATTTGAGGATCTGAGACTTTACAGGTTGACACCGAGGGTTTTGCCGACTGAGATTGAGATCTTGAGTCGAATTGATGAGATAGAGATCTTGATGAGCCGAGTAGACAGAACGGATTGTGTTGAAGTTGAGAATTGATGGTTCAAGATGAGGACTGAGATGAAACCCTAACCGGTTGTGATTCTTTATTTAAAGCGCATCCAGTGCACATACTTCAATGACTTCACGTGTTTGACTGAGAAAACTCAACAGATTCAATTTGTCCTACTGAGAATTAATTGCAAGACTGAAGCTTGGCCCAGTTTTTTTTTCCCCCAAAAACATTTCAGCAGGAGGGGGATTGTTACAAGCATAAGTTCCTAGACAAAAAAACAATAGTCAATTCACCTTCATTGGTTTGGAAAAAAGAAATTCAAAACAGATATATACATACCAGCAGACTTTCCCTTATCACTTCCAGGAAAACAACCCAATCATGTGCATCTCTCCTTTGATGATATTGGAGTTGAATTTGTTAGCAGGATGGACTTTTGCCATGAGCATTTGAATGATTTCAGAGATTGTCACAAAGGTTGATGTTTTTGGTGTTTCATGGAAGGAATTATATTCAAAGACCAAATGTGGGAAATAGCTTGTAGAGAAAATTACTTGAGGGGGAGGGGTGTTGAGCCTTGGGAAGTGGATGATGGGTGTTTTGGATTCCAATTGTTTAGACATTGAACAGCAAACAATATAAATCTCACATGTTGGCTGAATTTTGTGCTGAACCCGGGCCATGTGTTTTGCAGTTGTGCTGGAATATGTAGCCATTGGATTACAAGGAGTTTGGCTGTTTAAAGGAGCTGCAGAAATTCTGTCATGGCTCTGATGGTCATCAACCTTTTTCTCAGCAGACAGGAGAGATCTGCCAGGGGATAAGGTTCTGTTGCAAGTTGGTTGGTCTGTTGGAGGAACCACACTTGTTCCATGATGGCTCTGATGTTGGTAAGCCTTGCACTCTGCATAAAATACAGAGACACCCGGGTACAAGGGGCTCTTGAGAGTTGGCTGGTTGGTTGAAGGAACAGTCCAAGTCCTTTTATGGCTCTGACATCTATAAGCCTTGGACTCTTCAAATGGTACAGATTCTAATAGAATTACAATTGAATAGTTGAATTCAAAACCAGACTAGAAACATAGAGAAGAAAATAATGAGCTTTTTGATGAAATGAGATTAGACAGATAAAGAGAAAAGGAGAGCATACCACTAATGATGGAAGTAAAGGTAAGTAAAGTAGTGAGGACTTTTTTAGAGAAGTTAGAAGCATAGAAGATTTAAAGTGACTAAAGAAAGAAATAAAGGATCAGAGATTTTCACATCAAACAAAGAGAATAGAGAGGAAAGAAAGAGGATAACAAACATCTTAAAGATTACTGATATTCTAAATAATAGTAGGAGAGTTGCCTGTAGTATTATCTAGTGTGAACTTGATCTTGGTGGAGGGAATTAAACAAAGAGAGGAGAAGTTAGAAAGAAATTACTGAGAATTCAGGGAGGACTTGACTTTACATAATCAGGACTTGAAGGTTGATCAAGAATCTTGATCCTTGATTGAGAATCTTGAGCCTTGATTGAGAATCTTGAGCCTTGATTGAGAATCTTGAGCCTTGATCAAGAAAGCTTGTTGAGATTCTTGTTGAGTCTGAGGTTATTCTCAACAAAACAATGAGTTCCAATAGAGGTTGAATGCAATATTTCAATAGTGAAGAGGAAGTGGAGGACTCAGGTATAGGTAAGCAAACTCAATCCCCAATCATTACCTGTCCCATGAATACCAGTGCTCATGTACATGTCCCAAACCTTCATGAGTAGTTTGCTTTCTTTTCAAGTCAAACACCTGTGATCTTTCTCATAACTTCAAGTTCAATCTATCCTCACCTTCCCTCCAAACTGCTACCCAAGGTCATCACACCCAAACCCACTGGTCAGCCCTATTATTTTGACAAGATGGTTGTAGACAAGCTATGGCTTCCGGAATAAACAGTGAAAAACCTTGAAAATAAATCATCAAAACCAAATGAATTATTTTTCTGAGAAAATCAAAGAATTACAAAGCTACTCCTATTTGTTTCTCACATAAGTACAATGCTATTCCAATTTTATTCTCACAATGTTCCTGATATTCCTATTGAAATCAAATTACCATGCTATTGTTATATTCTGCTTATATTCATGAGAGAAAAAACTCACTCCACAATAAAAAATCAGTGCAGGATAAGGGAAGATCATGTGCTGTAAAGTGTATAAAAAATCATTTCTTGAGTAATTAATAGCACTAGGAGAAATTGATTTTATTGATAATGAAAAAAGACCAGATCTAAAAGAGATCAATCGATGAGAAATACAAAAATAACAGGACACAATATTTGAAAGAATAAGAGAACAAAGCATACCCAATGAGAATAATAATTATCTCTGACAGACAACAGTTGTTATGGTCTGATCTGTGGAGAGGGAGGCTCTGGGGTTCTGGGGTTTCTGGGGTTTTGGGATCCTATAATGTAGATTGCAGGATGAGGAAGAGATGTGGATCCTTGTCCTGACAGACTATATAGTGGTCTGTCTGTGACATGTACGTGATAGAATATCTACATGTGGTGCGGGCTTTGGTGCAGCCAGGCCCGCAATACGGCTCATGACATTATCCCCCTTTTAATGCTAAATCCTCCACTTGTTCGCCAATCAAGAAAAAAGAAAAAAAAATTCCACCTCTTATCAATTTTGTTCCTCACTTCCTTCTCCGCCTCCGCCAATGAATACCCGCTGCGCATGGAAATCTTGAGTTAAATCCCGCTACTAATTCTTTGCAATTCTTCAAGTTCTCCATTGGTTCCCATGAGTTTCTTCCGTTCCAAATCCCTTCCAGCTGACCAGGTATTGGGTCTTCCCGCGTTGTCTTCTACAGTCCAGTACCTCCTCGACTTCCCACTCATCCCCGCTGTCCGCTGTAATTGGTTCCGGGTCTTCCCTCCGTCGTTCCGCAATTTTGTCGGGTCTGTGTTTGCGGATTATTGATACGTGAAATACGGGGTGTACCCCTCGCATGGATATAGGGAGTGTTAGCTTATACGCGGATCTTGAGATTCTGTTACAGATAGAGAAAGGTCCCAGCCATCTATGTTCCAATTTTGGGCTGGGGCGGGTCGTTGAAATGTTGCGTCCGTCTAGCCATACTTCGTCCCCTACGTCCCATTCCGGTGTTTCCCTTGTTTTCTTGTCAAATTGGCCTTTCATTTTTTCTTGCGCCTCTTCTAAGCAATGCTTGAGTTCTCCTTGGACCTCCGCAAGTTTGCGGAGTCATTCCTCTACTTCGGGGATGCATTGTTCTGTTGAGGGGGTTCCGCTATATGCCGGGTTGAATCCGTAGTTGGCTTTGAACGGGGAGACTCCTGTCGATGTGTGGTTGTTGTTGTTGTAAGCAAATTTGGCCATTGGGAGGAGTGGGGCCCAATCGTTCTGTTGGTAGCAAACAAAGTGCCGCAGGTATTGCTCGACTGCTTTGTTGGCGATTTTGGATTGTCCATCTGTCCTTGGGTGGTACGCTGTGGATGGCTGTAGTCTAATCCCCATGCAGGAGCTCAATTCACGTGTGATTTGGGAGATAAAAATACTTCCCCGGTCTGAGACAATTGTCTTGGGGGTTCCATGGAGTTTCCATACATGTTCCGCCATCAGTTCCGCTAGTTGCTCCGCGTTCATGGTTTTCTTGCATGGGATGAAGTGGGCCATCTTGGTCATTCGGTCTACTACTGTTAGTATGCTGTCACTCAAGCGGGATTCAGGGAGATCAGTGATCAAATCATAGCTAATGTCCGTCCATGGGCCTGCGGGGATCGGGAGGGGTTCTAATGTTCCGAACGGCCGTTGGGTGCTAGATTTGACTCTTTGGCATGAATCACAGCCGTCTACGTACTGGTTGACAAATCTCTTCATTCCATTCCACACAAAACTTCTCTGTACTAATGCCAACGTGCGGGATCTGCCTGGGTGACCTGTGGACTTTGTGTCATGTTGACTTTTGAGGATCATCGTCCGCAATGCCAAGTCCGCTGGTACCACTATCCGTCCCTTGTCATAGAGTACCCCGTTGGCTTCCGCATACCTGTTGTGGTCCCCTGTTGGTTTCTGCAACATCTTAATCCAGTCAGCCAATTTTGGGTCATGTGGGGTCAGTTCTCTAATCCTGGAAATGATTTTGGCGTCAGATAACGCTAGGTCGTCCGTTCCCGCATCTTCCAAATCAGTCCCCATCACGTCCACCTCAAACCAATGTTCCCCGTCTTCCATTTCAATTGATTTGTCCAGAAACCAGCTGTCCAATTCCGCACATTCCGCAAGCTCCTCAAACGTCCGCTTTGTGATGTTACCTGGCTTCAAAAGCTGACCAAAGGTCAGCTTTTCTCCCGGTGCTGGGGCAAGGTCCGGTCTGCGGGATAGGGCGTTGGGTTTTGTCGATTGGTGTCCTGGTCGGAATATGATCTCGAAGTCAAAACATCCCATGGTCTCCGCCCATCTTGCCTGTCTTCTCGTGAGCTGCTTGGTTGTAATGAAGCTTTCCAAATTACGGTGATCGGTGTATACAATTGCCGTCAAGCGGTGTGGGTTCCCCTCCAGGTATTACCGCCACTCTTTGAAGGCAGCCACAATAGCCAGTAACTCTTTGTCAAAGATCTCATAGTTGTGTTCCGCCTGTACTAGGGATCGGGACAGGTAAGCTACTGGGTGAAGTTCCTGGTCCTCGGTGCAAACCTGGGACAGTACCGCGCCAAGCGCGAAATCGGAGCAATCACATTCGAGGACAAACGGTTTGTACGGGTCCGCAATTTTCAGGATTGGAGCGGATTTGAAGGCGGTTTTGAGGGATTCAAACGCGGAGTTGCACTTGGCGTCCCACACGAAGGGGGTTTCTACTCTTGTCAGGTTGTGGAGCGGTCTGGTCTTTCCTGAGAAATGGTTGATGAACCGGCGGTAAAAATTAGCAAATCCAATGAATCGTTGAAGTTCGGTGACATTCTTCGGTGCGGGCCAGTCGGTTACTGCTTGCACCTTTGCGGGGTCCATTCTGATCCGGTTGCATGATATCAATAATCCTAGGTATTCTACTTCCGGCCTTGAAAATTCACACTTTTTGGGTTTCAGCCACAATTGGTGCTTGCTCAATGTGTCCAGTATACTGCCCACCGCTTCCGCATGGTCCGGCCCTTTCCGCGTGTAGATCATGATGTCATCTAGGTATGCAGCGGTGTCTTTCCCAATCCGTCCGAGGAGGATGTCTTGCATGAAGTATTGGAAGTATCCTGGCGCTCCCGTGGGACCGAAGGGCATGGTAAGCGGGGCAAATTGTCCTGCCCTGCAGATGAAAGCCAGCTTATCTTCGTCGCCTTCCGCAACTCTGAGGTTTCCATATGCGTTGCGGAGGTTGAGCTTTGTGAATGTGTCCGCATCCAAAAGGCTGTCAACTAAGTCCATTGTCAGTGGGAGCGGGTACTTGTTTTTCACCGTTACCGCGTTGAGTCTCCTGTAGTCAAAACAGGGTCGCAGGTTTCCGTCCTTCTTTCCAGTGAATAGTACCGGTGCCGCCCACGGGGATGTGGTCCGTCGAATGGTCCCGCTCGTCAGTCCTTCGGCAATCATAATATCAAGTGCCTGGTTCTCTGCTGGGGATAGCGGGATGATTCTTCCGGCCTGTGGGGTGGCTCCTGGGATCAGATCTACGCGGAAGTCATACTTTCTTCGCGGGGGGAGTCTCATGGCGCTTGATTTCCGGAACATTTCAAGGTGTCAGTGGTAGCACCGCGGTACTAATTCTTCCGTAGTCCGCTCCGCGGTCGTGGCTTTCCCTTTTGCTGCCAATTGGGCCAATGTTGACCACGATGTTTTGGCCGTGCTGATCACTACAGGGGTATGTCCTAGGGGGGAAAGAGGCTTGCCAGCTGTTTTGGGATTCAAATGCGGGGGAGATCTATCAGACTCACATTGCAGGGGTGTTATTGTGCTAGAAGCACACACCCCCTCGTCACTAATCCTAGCTTTCCCCATGGGCCTGTAGACCGTATGCGGGGATGTTGGCGGAGAGGACGATACTGCCTTGGCAGTAGCAATAATTTCATTGGGTACCTGGTCAGAGAGTCGAGTCTTGGGGTTCTTGGCGGGGCTTGGGAATCTATCTACAAGGCGTACAAGCTTGCCAGCTGTCTCAGGCGGTAAATTATGGGGTGGGGGGTTGTCAAACTCACATTGCGGGGGCGTTATTGTGCTGCAAGCACACACCCCCTCGTCACTAATCCTAGCTTTCCCCATGGGCCTTTCGACCTTCTGCGGGGATGTTGGCGGGTAGGACGATACTGCTGCCGCAGTAGCACTAGTTTGATTGGATACGGTTTCATCGGGTACGTGGTTGGGGTGTTGGGTTTTGGGATTCCATGTGGGGTTTGGGGGTCTATCTACAGGGTGTACAAGCTTGCCAGCCGTTTTGGGAATGATGTGGGGGATAGGGATATCGAACTCACATTGCGGGGGCGTTATTGTGTTCAAAACACACACCCCCTCGTCAATCTTCCTAGCTTTCCCCGACTCGCCGGTTGGGGTGTTTTTCGGAATAGATGAAACCGCCGAAGAGGCCGCAATGTCTGGGGTCCATAGGGTATGGTTTGTCCAATTGATTCGGTGTCCATATCGGCGGATCCAGGGCATCCCTAGGATCCCATCATACAAGTCTTTCAGTCGTGTAATGATGAATCGGGACGGGCGGGGTTCGTTGTTCAACATTAGGTCTATCTCATGGGTTGCTCTGCTTGCGGACCTGTCAAATCCAAAGACTGTTTGCCCCGAGGCCGAAGCAGCCTCAAGGATTCCCCATCGGGATGCGTACAATTCACTCAGAACGTCGTGGGTTGCTCTGGAGTCTATGAGGAAGGATAGGGGGGGATAGGGGCTTTGGGGTGTGGCTCTGGGAGTTGTGATGGTGCATGAAAGGAAACATTGGGGATCAATTTCATTTACATGTAATGTCTGACTAGCACCAATACTGCAGGACAACTCCGCTACGCTCGGGAAGGGCACAACCTTCATTCCCGAGCGTCTCCATTTTTTGACTTATCGGCCCGTCCCTTTTTCAACTTGTCTGCCTGTCCCTCCGTTTTAAGCGCCGCCAATCCATCAGCTAGCTGTTGGATCTGGTCCTTGAGTGCGGAGACTGAGGCAGGTGTCCGTCCTTTCCCTTTCTTGTTTGGACACTCCCGAGAGATATGTCCTTGCGTCCCGCAGCGGAAGCAAAGTACTTCCCGCATCATGCAGGCCTACTCGTCTTCGGACAGCCGGCCGCTGATTGCAGATGTGTCCATGGCGTCGGGATCTGGCTGAGTGTTTGCAAATCCAGTGGTTGTCTCCGCCCCGTGCATCTCCGAATCAAGCTCCATGGCTAGACCCGCTGCCTCATTGACAGTGGTGAAAGTGGTGCGGGCCAGTACTAGTGCCGTCCGAATGTCCCGTTTTAAGCCCTGCCGGTATTGGCTGATGAGGGTCAGGACTTCCCATCCGGTGGCAGTAGCGTGGGTGAGGAATGTGTGGGTGTAGTCGGCCACTGTCCTTGTCTGTTGTAGCGCTCGTAACTCCCGTTCCGCCTTTCCTTTCTTCTCGGAGTCAAAATACATTGTTCCAAAATCCTTCGTCCACCCGTTGTACGAGAAGTCCGCCCCTTCCGTAACTAGGTCGATGTACGGGGCGGACCACACGGCGGCGGGTCCGGTAAGGTAGGACGCGGCGAATAACAGCTTTGTCCTGTCATCAGGGAACATGGCGCTGTTGACCGATGTATAAATTGCCACTTGGCGGGCGAACGTTTCTGCCTTTGTCCCGCGTTCACCATTGAACTTGTTGGGACATGCGATCTTTGGTCCACGGGTTGGGGTGGAAACGGTTGGTCGGGATGGTTGGTCCCGTTGCGCTTTGGCCGCTCTTTGGCGGGATCGTTCGTTCTCCCTTGCTTGAGTCATCTCCTCAAGCTGTCGTCGGAGTTGCTCTACTTCGTCCATCTTTTGGGTGCGGGTGGAGATGGGATTGTTCGGGTTGTCTGTCTGGTTTTTTTCAGGTGTCTGGGTGTTGGTTTCTTGCCTTTGTCTCCGTAGTGTTAGATCCTGCAATATGTTATGGTCTGATCTGTGGAGAGGAAGGCTCTGGGGTTCTGGGGTTTCTGGGGTTTTGGGATCCTATAATGTAGATTGCAGGATGAGGAAGAGATGTGGATCCTTGTCCTGACAGACTATATAGTGGTCTGTCTGTGACATGTACGTGATAGAGTATCTACATGTGGTGCGGGCTTTGGTGCGGCCAGGCCCGCAATACGGCTCATGACAACAGTAAATATAGGAGGACAGTATGACAAAGGACACAGGACTGAGAGTTTAAACCAACAAGGATTAGTATTCTGAGAGAGTCAAAGGATGATGAAGAAGAAGGAGGATAATAATATCCAGATGTGTTGTTTTCAATTCTCACCAATTTGAAATAATGACAAGACGTCAGAGGTTAGATGTGTATAGATAATTGATGAGTTGAGGCAGTGAGATGTTGATGTTGATTGGAGTTTGGTTTGGAGTTGAGTGTGAAAAAGAGTTGATCTGTATAGAGGAAACAAGGGATGATGGAAGGAGAGAGGAAATGATGGAAGGGGAACAGAAAAGGGAAAATGATGAATGGATGAGAGGATGAGAGGATGATTGGGCTGAGCCAAAGGTTTTGTGAGAGACTGGTGAGAGATTAGGTTTTCCTTGATGATGAGCAAGTTTTTACTGCGCCCGCCACAGTGTCACAAATTGAAGAGCTTCAAGTAAGAGAATTGAGCTGGGTCATGTGAGAACCTTGAGTTTCAACAGTAATCATAAGAAATACACTGAATGTCAGCCACCAAGATATTACATGTAACATGTAATAATGTAACATGTAATACTTCAAAACTGCAAGCTTGAATAATTATTATTATTCTTTATTTATTATTTTTTATAGTCTGAACAAAGGGGGATTTAGACCTTATCATTTTATCAAATGGTACAATAGCATAACAGCTAGAGACTGGCTCAGTAATAACTGTTATTGACATAAGAACCTGAGTTCAAGCCACACTCATGGCCACATTGAATAAAAATCATTTCTTTAAATTACATGTATCTTTTACTAAAATTAAGTTATAATTTAATTTATGAAAATCTTTGGAAAATTAATTTTCAAACATGCAATAAATGGATAAAGAACCATTTATTGGCATAGTTTTCTTCTTGAAAATCCTGGAAGATCCAAGATTAACCCATAGTAATTTATAGTATAAAATTACACATGAATAAGGGTAAATCTTTATGTAAAGTATATTAATTATGCAGTAATGACTTATAAAGTAAATCCCACATGTTTAACTCTCCAGAGCAAGCGCTTTTCCAAGCTCCAACCCCAAAGGAAATTACATGTACATGTGATTAAGAATTACTTAGTTTAATTAAGAAAAATAAACATTAAATTAAGTTAATTAATGTGAAATAAACATGGTATCATTTTAATTAACAATGACACCATGCTTCCCTTCTTACCACGAACAGGCTGATCAGAATCACCTGTCAATATTGCCCCAATCCCCACTGACAATTAAATTGCAGAGGAATTAATACAAATATTTTATTATTTAAGGAGGAGGTCTCTTCACCAAATTGAAGATATCCTCCCCCCATCAATTTTAACATACACCAGATAACTTATTATAAGCTACAAAGGCACTCACCTTCTCCTGTAAGTAAGGAGGACTGGCCTTTATTTATATACTATCTAAATTAGTTAAAATTCTTCAAAACAAACCCTCCTCAATTAATTAAAATATCTTTAATTAATTGAAAAAACCGTGTTCAAGTCTGGTTAGCCCTTCAGAGGATTTATTCCCATAACTGAAGTTTTGGCAGCAGGGTCATAACCTGTTTTTATTTGATACTTAGTGTTTTATAACACTTAAAGTAATTGTTCTTATTGGAAACTGCTTTATTACACTTTTTAAAGTGTAAAATTATTCTTTAGTCCTTACTGTACACGCCACAATAAGTGGAGTAGAGTACAGAAAGCTGACACTGAAAATTTAAGGGAGGAGGGGAAAGACGTGTGATGTATAATTGTAAATTAATCAGTTTATTTAACATCAATCTTAGAGAGCTCCTTAATTCTGCAAAGGATTAGTTGGGAAGTACCCCAAGCAAATCCAAGTTTGATTAGTGTCTTTTCCAAAGCAGCTTTGAAGGCAGTTCAGTGGGTGATCTGGTGGGCCAAAATTAACTTGTTGACTTCTTCATTTGGAAAAGGAACCTTGCATTGTAAAAGAACACCACCATCAAAAAGTTGGAAACATTACCATCTTCCTCTTCATCAGAACAGAGTTGCTTGTTTGGAATTTGATCCCACCCTTCTGCAAAATGGGGCAAGTCCTACATGCAATAAATAAGAGAAATCAGCATGAATAATGATTTGTCAGTAATGGAAGTTACAGTTTCTCACCTTGATGACTTGGCTGTTTTCTGGAACCTTAAGCCTGATCAATATTCTAGCAGCTGTTGAGAAGCTCATGACCATGTTGATAAAATTGTGGAAGCTACCCCCCTGGAATTTTGTCATTCATCCAGTGGTACCATCAGGCCCCCTCATGCTGAAATCCCAAATGAGCTTCTCTCCAACCTCTGCTTCCAAAGCTAAGATGTGGAAAATATTGGATTGAAAGTTAATACAGAGAGGGCTGATCAGTTGGGCCTTTAAAGGGGGAAATTTTAGATCTTGCAAGCAGATGTTCAATCATGGGAGGCCGTTCTTTGTGGTGTATTGGTGTTAAACAGGTTCATCCCCATTTTTCTTGTTGCAGCCAATCTGGTTGAGGAGTTTGTAAAGTATCAAATGGGTAATTGTGCTTTTAGGACAGCATTTCTACTTGGGGATTAAAATCTTGGATGTTGGAGTCTTCTGGCAGATAATCTTGAATGGTGTTTGTGGAACATGCCCTGGCAGGGGTGCTGGTGATTGAAAGGACCTGGGGGGCAGAAGACTCTGCTTCAGATGACATAATTGTTGTGCCAGTGTTTGACGTGGTTGGTGTTGGGCTGGTGGTTGGAGTGGTTGGGTGCTGTTGAGGGTGTCTTGGGAACTTGGGCCATTGCAGGTTGGTTGGCAATATCCAGTGGGATACCGCCAGCCAACCTTGTGGGAGATCCTGCTGGAATTGAGCTCAGAAAGGTTTCCAAAAATATTTCTGTGAACCTTCCACAAAGCTATTTTGATCTTTAGAACCAATTAGCCAATAAATTGTGTTTTCCCAACCTTTCCACCAACACTTTTGGTCTTTGGAACCAAAACCATTGGTGGAAAAGTTGTGTTGTGAAATTGGTTATGAAAACCTTTTTCTCAAAACCTTTTTTTCTATTCTCTCACAAATTGGTTCCTGTGACCTTTTTTGGAACAGAATTGGTTCCCCCATCAGATACAAACCAATTCTTATTCTATCCCAAAAACCACGCCTGTGACCCATTTGGTTTTTGAAACCACATCGAAAATTCTTACTGCTTCCGTGGTGTACGATCCCATCTTCCTCGGGACCCGCAATGCTTACCGAGTTCTTCGATGAACCAACCGCCAGAAATCTAGATTACATAATAATTTTAAATGTTTTATTATCATTAGTTTGGAGAGTTTGGAGTTTGAATGACTTTTGTTGACGGGGCTCAAATGCTCATAACTTGGTCATAACTCGTACACTTGCATATTAGCCTCGTAGTGTGTACATAATTAATTATTTACATATCACTAACTAAAGTGTTATAAAATCTGGGCTGATGACGAGCCTGCGAAGTCGATATGTGGTATGTAGTTATGTAAAACACTTCGGCCACCGGAGTATGGCAAGTTGAGCACCGGCGAGCCGCCGTTCAGCGGAAAGCCAGCTAGCAGCCTGTGGCCTGCTCAGGGACTCATAATCTACGTCTTGTGCGTGCAGTTCATAAGTATCCCCAGACAGAGTTTATTGGAAGAAGTGCGCTCATAGGGACCAGGACTTGGCTCACGAGCAGTAAAAGTTTACCAGGTCCAAACTGAACCAAATCGATGCCGATCGATAACTTTTGGGAGGTATCACGTTCGAAGGTTTAATACCATAGGCCAAGACTCTTTGGACGCGTGCATCGATCCCAGTCGAGTGCTACTTACTATTATCAGTCTTGACTCTGAGTCTCAGCCCCCCCACGTGGTATTAGCATCCCACGCCAGCATGAGTTTAACCTCGACCAGCTTTGCCCCAAAGTCCACAAGTTTTAAGCTGTCTCAGATCCTGACGAGATTTCGGAGGACTGTTACGGAGGTTATCGAGCTCGTCTACACAGGCTATCATGAACAACTAATCGGCCCCGAGATTGATCAAACGTTTATCCTTGGAGTCGATAACAAAACCCAGGCTATGATCATCATCATCTTCAATCCATCTGAGGAGTTTTAACATCTCTTCGACTTGCTCGAATCCAAACGCCGATGTTTTATTTAACTTAAAGATATTTAAATGAATATACTTCTAATCTGCTGATCGCTTACTGCTGGAACCTCGAGCAGTAACGCAGTGGATGAATAATTATTCTTCCGGACTTAACCGTGCCAGAAGCTAATTATAAGCTATAACTAAGAGGAGCACTGTTTAGAATGAACTCCCGCGATCTGGCCTGCGGTAATATTATACGTGACCCACTAGAATGATTGGAATAAGTGATTGAGGAGAAAGACAGATAATCATATAGATATATTATACTCCGGGCTCAAGATATTTCTCTGTCATAACCCCTACTGCGGTGGTTATCATCCACCATCCGACCACTAACTCAGTGTAAACAATCCTCGGAATTTAGTCACCCGGCGCCCCGACTCACAGATTGAAAATTTCTCATCACCATTACTCAACCGTTGACATTCCCGCGATAAGAAGAGAAAGCCTTTATAATAATACCATTTATAAGTATTTAATATTTATTTATGTATTTATGTAAAAATAAAATTGATTTGAGAACTCATAAAGTTGAGTTATGGGTGTTCAAAATTAGGGGGTTTTGTTTATTTGAACCAACATTCTTGATCAAATCATTAAAAACCTTCTGTACATGTTTGTTTAATTTATGATTGTCTCCAACCATCGGTGAGGGTTTCCTTCAATTCAAATATGTAGCGCTCAATAAACTTTGGTCGAACCTGATGAATTATTTCTTAAATATTTATGTAAAAATCAAAACAATCTTATTCAGAAATCAAACCTGGCCTTATTAGTATTTCCTCCACATGGCACTTGGAATCTATCGTTGCCCCCGAGCCCCACCCATCCAACTTCAAATCCTGTACACCTTGATTAAAAACCAACCATTGCTCATCTTCCAGAGCCGGGTAGGTAGCCCTGCTAGAGGTTCAGGTTTTGAAACACGACTTGACGAAGATTTTGCTTCTCTTAAGCTTCATCTGTCATAATCTCTCCACCCACAGGCGTCGGTCCTAAATTTTAAACTGCGATTTACTCAAGTTCTGACACGTTTTGAGCTGCTCATGCTGGCAGTTTTTTCTTCTTATTTTTTTCTGCCTATTGCATACCGCCAACTCATTGAAAACTCATCCACTACCCAGATGTTTAAGCAAGTTTACACGTGTTGTATTCCTATCAAATACAGAAACATTTGCTAGGATCGAGACTCCCAACACCCATAACTCGCGATTGAGGAAGATATCACCCTTCGGCCAGCCCCACTGATGCAACAGGAATCAATGGACTGCCCCGAGGCCCCGCTTTTGTTCGACAACTGACTACTCGCTCACCTCTCGTTCTCTCGTTAAACAATTCTGGTGGTAGCTTCAAACGCTCATCAACCCTTCTCAAGGTTCGTGACGTATTTAATTAGATTCCTACTTGCTTGTTTCGTGACTATCAAAAAATATCCAACAGCTCCTGTTTGCATTTTATCCTCTAACTCCAACCCCCAAGAGTCCTTAAGCTTCCTAAACTAGGAATTTTTATACGATTCACTAGAGATTGACAATACGTCATCACCAAGAGAGAGCTCCGCTCCTTGATCTTTTGAGACAGCTACAAATTTACTCGCTTTTACCTTTTTTCCCTTCGCAGCCTGATCCGAAAAAAAGAAAGAAAAGAAAAAACACCTATCTAGTAATACCACACACAAAGTGTACCACTGCAAGAGACCTAGAAAAGGACGAGAGGCTCAAAGAAAAAGAAAGAAGAAGAAAAAAAACCGGAGGAACTATTCTTTAAACACCGCCATCTCTTCCAAAACCTTATCTATCTCTTGCCCCCCAGACCCTTTACAATCGATTCCTGAAACCACTCATGTCAGGCCTGCTCACCTGTTCGCTCTACTTGATAATTTGAGAGCAGACCAACAAAACAAACGCAGCCGGGAAAAAAAACTATCTCCTTTTGGCTCTGAAACTGATCAAGGCTCTGAAACTAGTCGTGGACTCTTGGGGGGGAGGGGATCAGATTCCTTAATCGCGACAAATCGCATCATGGTCATTCCTCCCGAAAGCTGCAGGATCCGTGGTGTTTCTCCATCGGAGGTCGGTGGCGCATGGGGAGCGGCCTATGCGGTCGGCACACCTATCTCGTGAGTTGAGTTCCGTCTCCGACGAATGAATCCTTCCTTGAGCAATACCAGCAAGCGACCGTGATTTTGAACTGGAAATTATGCTTCAAACACCGTTTCGTGACGATTCTTGCCATTGGACCGATTTAACTGGATCACCACAGAGCATTGGTCACTGGTATTTGTTGTGCATTGGCAATAGAATATTTCCAACAATTCCCACAGGATGCTGCGCGAATTCGGTTATCGGTAATTGTGGTCGTTGCAACTACTATCTTCGGCCTCCTCTTGGCAATGGATGTAAGTGAATATAATCTCAGCGACTAACCACACGACTTTGATCAAACTTACTACTTGAAAAACAACATCATCCCACTAAATAACTCATAAAACCCATGGATTAGTTGACCTATGTCCGATTGGTGAAGAATGCAACACCACCTGGCGGTAATTATCCTTCCAGCTTCTAGAATTCCTTTCTTGTAAAAACATCTGCTAATTTCTTTCTTTCTCCAGGTCTCGGTGATATTCCCTGGCAAGATGACGCAGTAGCTTTGATTTGTGGGTAAGTTGCGAATCTGGTTTCCTCATACCAATAATCGGTGTAATATTAATTAATTCTTTTTGCTCGGGCATTTTAGAATCTGCCAACTCATTTGCAGTGCCTATTTTGCTTAGTTCGTCAAAAAGACGGTTGAATACCCATCAAGTCGAACCTAACCTAAGCTAATGTTGTTTGACCGCTTTCACATTTCAGCTCGGCTTATTCAGTAGCCACCAAGAAAAAGCTCTTGATAGTTTGGTATGGGTTACTCATGGCAGTCATCTTCCTAAGCGCTTTCTTCAGAGCGATTCTTGGATTGACTCCTACGGACTGGTCTGATGGTGCCGTGAGTGCAAAGTGAACTTCTCGGAAATTTAAGAAAGCCTAGCTGATTTAATCGATACTCACCACGTAGGCACTCTGTCCCAAAATGACTTTTATGTGGCTCATGTGCGTTTAACTAAAACCGTACCCACGAATTTGTCAATGTACTATTATTAGCTGAACTGGAAAACTTCTTTCCTTTATCTTAGCTGCTCGTTACTCTTGGACTTTAGCATTGCTGTGACACTTTTGGCTCATCTCCGAAAAGCTGTACCCACACCTCAACTTCACACTGCCAGCTTACCAGCACCAGGATCTCTCCTCAACCATCACAACAATGCTTGGGCAGTCCAGCAACCGCAAGCCCCACTACTCAGCCGGCTCTTAACCACCATATTGACATCATTTTCACTCACTGCCATCTTGATGTTTTCACTTCTGATCCTTGTGCTGGCTATGCATGGCACCGAGTTCGACCCACAGCTTCCCAAAGCCACGGGTATCTTTACAGCCCTCAGATTGCTAGCAACTCCCACCTATGCAGTCACCTTTCTTTACACCTTGAACCGCCGAAACCGTCGAGTGGCCGTTTATCCCAATCCCCTTTTCAATGGGCAAATGCAAACTTTGGCACCTCGCGCCAGCCATATTACCAACTTTCCGTTTCAACCTCCTGGATCAATCAATGACCCCACCCTACCATTGGAAGTACCAGCTCCTGAGACCAAACCGAATTGGACACACATGCTCGGTACGGCGAGCACCAGATCGAATCGGACGAAAAGTGGGAAAGATAATATGACCCAAATGGCTGCTAAGTTTGATTTCTCGGAAGCTTTCAAAACCCTCTCATCTGCATCTTTTCGGAAAGGTCCACATAAGCCAATCCCTACACCTCCCCAACTACCGTTACCTATCCACTTTAACAAGCCTCAAACAGAACTCATGTGTCAAACAGAGCCCCAGGGACAAACTTTCGATGGCCTCAGCCATGGTTACATCTCAGGTTCAATCCGGCCCCCATCACAACATAGTAGTATTGTTCAAATCTTTCATGGAACTGCTATCTGAACAAGATTCAGAAGGAGAGCAAAATGTTTTTTATTTTTTTATTTTTATTTTTCATGTGTTTCTTATAAGCTCATAGCATATTAATTACACAACTTAATCCAGTTTCTCTATTAGTTTACACACATCAATATATGGATTCATCTCAATTTCATAACTTAATCCTTATTATATATATTTTTTGTTTCCTTCCTCAAAGCTCCAGAGTGTTGTTTTAAATAGACATATATATATATATATATATGTATATATATAATTTTTCCAGACAAAAAATTGAATATAAATTCTCATCCTTTGGGACTGCTGAACGGTCCCATCGTTTTTTTTTCGTGTAATTACATCAACTACCAAATATAGGTAACCCCTCTGAACTGCTCATCTCAATATATATTCAAGCTATCATTGTTATCACTATTTATTCATCCCTTTCAATCAAGCCTTTCTTTCAGGTAGCAGGAAGTTTCTTCAACAAAGGTTTTGCTCGGGAGATCTCGGGGGAACATACAATCCCAGATGAGCATGTGACAAGCCCCTACAGAAATCGCAAATCTTGTTCATTGTTGTTGTGTTGCAATTGAGTCTTTTGACACATCTCGATCACCTGATAATAATGATCTCATTTGTTCACATATCTGAAAGAAATGATTCAAGTGTGAGAATGTGATTCCGTATTTTTGTATGGTATGAGGGA
Source organism: Puccinia hordei (assembly GCA_007896445.1). Lineage (NCBI taxonomy): Eukaryota > Fungi > Basidiomycota > Pucciniomycetes > Pucciniales > Pucciniaceae > Puccinia > Puccinia hordei. Next base: position 74,546 of record RDRW01000294.1, read on the forward strand.
CAGTATTCCCATATGCATATTTTTGGGGTAGGTTATCAACTCTGTTCCCACATGTGAAATCAAAGTGATGAAAACCCCAAAGTACAAAGACAAAGAAAAGCGAAGACAAGAGGGTTACTTGGGTGGCCGAAGCTGAGGAAATAGGAAACCACCGCCGCCCTCACGGACGACGGAGCCGGTGCCAAGTCCAAGGGATAAGTGGGACCAAGTCCGGCGATCTTGAGCGACGCCCAAGGAGTCCAACAACTGGGAGGCCTTAGTGGGAATGAACGGCTGGAGAAGAATGCCGGAGATCCGCAGCGATTCTGCAGACAGATGGATTGCTTGATATGCATCGTCTGGCGTCGTGGACTCGTGCCATGGAGCGGTGTCTTGTACTAATCGGTTGGCCTGGAGCCATATTCGCGCATATGTTAAGAAACGACGTCAATTATAACCCTCTCTCTCTCGTGCAGTTTCCCAGGTTTCAAATCGATCAACTTACGCCTGCTAGTACATCGAAGATTGATTTCAATGCTTTTGGGATTTCAAACGATTGCATGTGTCCGTCCAATTCACCTAGTAGTCCATCGGAACGCCATAGCGCATTTAACAATAGTAATCTTCGAAGTCAGAAATCCAATACAAAGTCCGCTGTTTTTAATAGAAAGCAAAAATTGACATACCCGGCAATTGATGAAGAAGTCTTTGGAGAGAATTAGCTCCTTCAAGCTGCGTTTCGGATCCAGGTGGGACAAGAATACTAGCGCCTGAGCGTCTTCCAGGAGGAAGTCTATTCCACAACTTAGGTACCGAGATCCGTGCGAGGAGATTACCCAATTGACCTACAAGGTCCTTACGATAATGCTCATCTAATCGATTCGGAGCCCAATCTGGAACGAAGAAGCTTATCTTAACTCTAGTCTTTGTGTTTGTAGGGGAAGGAGTCAAGAACAAGAAATATGACAGAACCAACCCGAGTCACCCCACAATGAGCCAGGCGCACGCATGAGATAATACCGAACACCATCAACACCCCATTCGTCCATAGCTTGGAACGGATCAACCACGTTTCCGATCGACTTAGACATCTTCTCTTCGTTGATTCTCCAATGTCCATGGGCGATAATGTGCTTCGGCAAGGGAATTCCAGCAGCCATCAGGATGGCTGGCCAATAAATCGCATGAAATCTAACGTAGAGGATAAATAGACATAAGTGAATGATATTTGGTTCAAATGAACGATCGCCGCGACTGAGGTTATTTTGGAGAAAAAATGATTAAGGGTTAATGTACTTGATGATATCCTTGCCTATAACGTGAACATTGGCCGGCCAAAGAGCATTTTCCTTGCCGGACCAAGGGTATCCAGTTGCGGTTAGATAATTTGACAAGGCATCCAACCAAACATACATGATTTGTTGGGGGTCTCCAGGAACAGGGATCCCCCAGGATAGTCTAGAAGTGGGCCTGGAGATCGACAAGTCGGCAAGATCATGATACTTTAGTTGGTGCATAATATCAGATCGTTGAGAAGATATAAGAGCTAATTCGATCAAAGAAAAATCAGTGTTTGGGTCTTTCCTAACAAAAGACTTCACAATAAATTGACTCAGACTTTACCATTAGGGTTATTGTCCAACCAGTCGATTAACTTTTGCTGGAATCCACTCAATCTGAACATGTAGTTCTCTTCTTCAATCCATTCCACCGGCTTATGGGTTTCGATGGAAGTCTGCGTTTTTTCAACACCACATCATGCGAGAAAGAGAGGGGAACGAAAAAAAAACAAAACTGACAATTACACATAAATGTGATTTCAATAACCCTGGCGAAGAGTGAATAAAAATTGGCGTACCATTCTTTCAACGCCAGTTTGTAAATCTGTTTGTTTTTCGACTTGGGTGGACGAGTAATAGGTTTCATCTGACACGGAATACCAACCTTCGTATTTGCCTTTATAAATATGTCCGTTTTTTAACAAGGTGTTCTACCAAATAGAACACTAGTTAATTCGTGTGGTCATGCTTTCTTTCTTCTAGAGTATTTATCTCTTTTGTACGTGAAAATCAGAGAAGGATAGATGAGATATGGAAGCTTACCCAAAGGTGTTGTGCCGCTCGATGGTGACGAGGTTCAGTAGTCCGAATGAAGTCGTCGTACTTGACGCTTGCGGCTCGAGCCAATTTCTTCTCGGGGGAGGGGGAGATGAATCAATTCTTCGATCACGTGGTGGCTATGAGAACAATGTGAACATGAGACCTTACACACTCGAAATCGATCCGAGACGGCTTCGCAGAGCTCTTGTGGCGACTGCCGATTATTTTCAGCAGCACGTTGGACTTTGGAGCCGTGCTCATCGGTTCCAGTGAGCATGAATGATGATGTATCCGTTTTCAATTGGTTATAACGCGCTAGGACATCGGCAATGACCATTGAGTGGAGATGGCCAATATGGGGAACTGCGAGATATTTTAACTCGAATTAGTTGGTTTTTTTATGAATGTGACTAGGAGGTTAGGCTCACCAGAGTTGACGTAGAAAATTGGAGTAGAAACATAGAATGTTTTTTGTGTTTCAGTTGTGTGTGGAGGTGGTGAGGGTACTGATGTGCTAGCTGATCGAGTGTGGTTTGTGGGCTTAATTTCTGGTTTGAGAAGGTAGCGAATGAATCTTCTGGGTGATAAGGTAGCTGCCATCCTAATTTTCAACTTCCTTCGATGTTTGGTCTTGTTGTTGCTGGTGGCGGTGGTTGGTGATGACAAGCGTGATGTGGGAATTGGACCGTAGGGCCTGTGACAGCTTAGCGATCGTATTGGATGTCCCAGAAGATTCGGTGACAGGTGATGGAAAAAGGAGGTATATATATCGATTATCCGCACCGCAGCCAACAACAAGTGCCTTCGTGGCTCAGCTGGTTAGAGCGCCGGTCTCATATATCTCACGAGTGTAACCATGTGATCGTCCCGAGGACGAGTCATCCGGAGATCGCCAGTTCGATCCTGGCCGAGGGCATTTATTTTCTCTTTAGCTCCAATTCCATTTGGCCGAATGTAACAGTATTATTCAATTGTTTGCCAACCGGCACTGGGTATGCACGACTATCCTCTGGCTTAACACAAATCTGCTTATTCCACCAACTTGACTACGGGCCTGTACCACAGCGCGGCCCAGTTTTCAAAACTGTTTTTACCTGTTTTTAAATATGTGCTTTTTTGAAAACAGGTCTTGAAAATACTTTTTACAAAATTGTGTACTGTTGAGTTTTTCTTCTTCTGTTCCTCTCAAAAACTTCTTTACCCTTTTCTTATATCAACTTGACTCAAACCAGAATACAACAATTTTATATTAAGTTTTATTGTAATTACAAACTCTTAGTTCTAATTGTTTGTTTATTCTCTTTCTTGAGTCATTTTCTGATATTAAAGTTTGATTAGTGTGAATTAACGCCTCATGTTATCTGTGACTTTAAGAAATATTTTATCTTGATTAATTTGTATTGCTTGACTAAAAGAGACTGAGACGTCATTGTAGTCAATTATCTTACAAGAACTTATTACTTATGTCTCTCAAATTTTATTCATTATTGTTTTTTATTCATTATTATCCAACCACAGTTTGAACTCATGTATTCAGTCTATTTAAGCCATAGCCTGATCAGAGTAAAAACATTATCAGTTCTCCTCATAATTAATCCGGTCCCCATTATTGAGTCCCCTTGAGTCTGTTCAAATCATTTTCTCCCCATTCTCACTTCTCAAATTCTCTCAACAACACACCCACTTCACCCCATCAACCACAACACACCCACTTCACCCCATCAACCACTGGAGCACCAACCAAACACATCATCACCTGTTTCACCCACACAACCTCCATGAACTTCACAATGTCATTGGCAGCATCAGAATTATTCCTTTTAATCTTGGCAGCAGCAGCAACCGCTACAATCATGGTTCTAGATTATTATTATAGTGATGGGGCCCCATATTACAGTGCTGGTGGGAAAGCTAGATATGTCTGATTCCTGTTGGAAGTAGCAAGGCCTGAACTCTTTTTTGAAATCACAGGACTAGAGAGAGGGACATTTGACAAGTTGGTTTCTGAATTCCAAGATACTGGGCTCCTTGGCAATGGCAGATTGGTGAATGTTGAAGAGAAATTTCTCATTTTTCTGGATATTGTACGGTATAATAACTCGATGCGGCAAACAGAAGTGAAGTTTTGTCAAGGGCTATACACAACTAACCGGTAAGTGATATTATGAATGGCTTGACTAGAAGGTTTATACTGAGTTTCTTTTTTTGATCATCACAGATACTTTGCAGATGTTCTGGAGGCTCTCTTTACGCTATACCCCCGATATGTAAAGTTCAACCCATCAACAACAGGCCTACCTGACCATATCCGCAAGAACCCCAAGTATGCACCATTCAAGAATTGCTTGGGTGCTATTGATGGGGTATTTGTTCCTGCTCACATCCCTCTGAACCTCCAGTAACCTTGGCAAAACCAAAAACATTTCATTTGTCAAAACATCTTATCCGCTGTGAATTTCAACTTTGAAATTGTATGTATTATTGCTAGATGGGAAGGCAGTGCTCACAATACACAAGTATTTAACAACACAAAATCAAAGGGCTTGAGGATACCGGAGAGAAAATATTTTGTGGCTGACGCAGGATATGGGTTGCAGCCAGGCCTGATGACACCTTATCGAGCTGTTCGATATCATCTCTGAGAGCAAGCTGCTTCTGGACTGCGGTCATTGAGAAATACCAGTGAGGTGAGCGACGAGGAGGGATAGCGGCGAGGAGAGAAGTAGATGGAAAGGAAGGGACTTTGTACCTGAGAAATACCAGTGAGGTGAGCGACAAGGAGGGATAGCGGCGAGGAGAGAAGTAGATGGAAAGGAAGGGACTTTGTACCTGAGGTGGCACAGATGAGATGACACGGTAGAAGAGTGATGTTAATTGCATGATGAGCAAGAGAAACAGATGATAACAGAAAAGACAAGAGAGATTGATTGAATAGAAAGAGAGAAATCAAACCTGAGAAATACCAGTGAGGTGAGCGACTAGGAGGGATAGCGGCGAGGAGAGAAGTAGATGGAAAGGAAGGGACTTTGTACCTGAGGTGGCACAGATGAGATGACACGGTAGAAGAGTGATGTTAATTGCATGATGAGCAAGAGAAACAGATGATAACAGAAAAGACAAGAGAGATTGATTGAATAGAAAGAGAGAAATCGAACCTGAGAAATACCAGTGAGGTGAGCAACGAGGAGGGATAGCGGCAAGGAGAGAAGTAGATGGAAAGGAAGGGACTTTGTACCTGAGGTGGCACAGATGAGATGACACGGTAGAAGAGTGGAGAAAAGAGAAAAGGATAATGAAACTATGATGATGGAACTTTTAAGGTGTAGAGTATAAACCTAGTCTAGTTACAACATGACGTGCGCAGCAACCTTAACCCTATCTATCTAGTGTCTTGATGTACTCATTGTAACAGTCATCAACAGCAAAGGAACTCTATAACCTACGACATGCTTCACTCAGAAACATTGTTGAACGACTATTTGGCGCCATCAAGAGACAATTTGCAATCCTCCAGACGGCACCAGAGATCGATCTTGGGAAGCAAATAAAACTGATTTATGCACTCTCGTGCCTCTGAAACTTCATACGAAAACATGAATCACTCGAATCTCACCTTGCAGATGGAAATAATACTGAACACTGGACCTCCAAATCTGGGTCAAAAAACTGGGCGTTGATAAACGCACGCCAAGCGCGCACGCCAACGCCAACCCGCACGCCAATTTTTTTTGGCGTGCGGGGCCTACACGCCAAAAAAAAGTGGCGTGTAGGGTCTACACGGCAATTTTATTTGGCGTGTGAGACCCAGACGCCAAAAATGGCGTGTGGGCCCCGCACGCCAATTGTTTGGCGTGCGCTCCCACACGCCAAACAATTGGCATGTGGGAGCGCGCGCCAAACAATTGGCGTGCGGCTCCCACACGCCAAACAATTGGCGTGTGGGAGCGCGCGCCAAACAATTGGCGTGCGGCTCCCACACGCCAATTGTTTGGCGTGTGGGAGGATCCCGCTCACGTAATCGAATGGGAGGTCCCATTCGATTACGTGAGCGGGCCGGCTGACAAGGTTTCAGCCGGGAGGACTTCCTCCCGGCCGACGAGGTTGTATAACCTCGTCGGCCAGGAGGAAGTCCTCCCGGCCGACGAGGCTATACAACCTTGTCGGCCAGGAGGACTTCCTCCTGGCTGACGAGGTTGTATAACCTCGTCGGCCAGGAGGAAGTCCTCCCGGCCGACGATACAGCCTCGTCGGCCAGGAGGACTTCCTCCCGGCCGACGAGGTTGTATAACCTCGTCGGCCAGGAGGAAGTCCTCCTGGCTGACGAGGCTGTATCGTCGGCCGGGAGGACTTCCTCCTGGCCGACGAGGTTATACAACCTCGTCGGCCGGGAGGAAGTCCTCCTGGCCGACGAGGTTATACAACCTCGTCGGCCGGGAGGAAGTCCTCCTGGCCGACGAGGTTGTATAACCTCGTCAGCCGGCCCGCTCACGTAATCGAATGGGACCTCCCATTCGATTACGTGAGCGAGGGGGGACCCGCACGCCAAAAAAATTGGCGTGCGGGGCCCACACGCCAAAAAAAATTGGCGTGTGGGAACCACACGCCATTTTTGGCGTGTGGGTCTCACACGCCAATTTATTTTGGCGTGTAGACCCTACACGCCAATTTTTTTTGGCGTGTAGGCTCCGCACGCCAAAAAAAAGTGGCGTGCGGGTTGGCGTTGGCGTGCGCCGTTGGCGTGCGTTTATCAACGCCCCAAAAAACTGTTACAGTAATTCCCAGGAGGATGCAGCTATGAAAATCCGACGAGATCGACTTGCTAAGAAGCTGTGGGACCAATATGTCTCCTATACTAGCAACGTATTGTAGGAATTTTGCACCATTCTAAAGCTGCAATTGATCTTCTTAAGCTCAGCATTTCATCCTTGTTGAGCTATCAATTGGGCTTATTTGAGCTCAATTGCTGAGATGGAGTTCAGCGATTGAACTGGAGCTCAGCGATTGAGTTGTGGAGCTCAGTGATTGAGCTGTGGAGCTCAGCAATTGAGATCGAGCTCAGTGATGGAGCTTATAGATTGGGCTTCTGGGGGCTCAGTGATCTAACTGCCTCAATATCAACATCAAGCTTAGCATTACAATAACAGCGTTGCCGGTGTTGACAACAACATGTTCCTGTTTGTCAGGTTTACAGATTCATTGACTTCCACACCAGACAAGCAAGCTTGGAAAAAGAAAGGTAGATAGAGCTGAGCATGGGAATGAAAAGGTTGATGGTTGTTGATTTAGCCGCTATGAGAATTGTTAAAGACTTCAAATCTATTGTTGGTTTTGGAGAGGAGTAAGGAAGAAGATCAATTACAGTAAAAAAATGACAAACAAAGATGAAAGTTGACAACTTACATTAGACTCTGCAGACTTGACTTTTTGATCAAGCCACTTGAGACCAATTTCCTTTGAGGTTTGCATCAACAACAAGAAATTTGAAGCGTTCTTTTCATCCTCAAGAACAAAAACAAAGCAAACGTAGTTGGCATCATCAACTGTCTTGTAGAAATTTTTGGCCAGTGATCTCAGTGCCCGCTCTCCAATTGTCTCTTGATTGTATGAGATAGGGGAAAGGATCTAAGTACCTGAGCTGTGTGTTTGAGATGGTTGCATGTTTGAATTCGCCAAAGTTGCACTGGCATCATGGATTGCACCAATCAAGCCATCAATACTCCTAGTCAGAATGGAGCCCTTAGTTTCTCAAACTCTCTTGCTGGAGGTTGTTGATGCTTGAGCTGTTAATGATTCAGTAGGATTTTTGTTTGCTAATTCAACATTGCTATTGTCAGACAAGCTTGAAACCAGAGACTTCATTTTCTGTTTTTGTTTTTTCCTTGCCAAGTTCCTGCTGGAAGCTTCCCCTACTGTACCAGGATCCTCATTTGGTGGGAGAAACTTTCCGCCTGGTTCACCAGTTGTAAATGTGCCAGTAAAAACTTTCTCTGCTAGTTTGTACAAGGGAAACGGCTTATCTTTGAGCTTCCCAAAGTTGTGTCGTGGATGTTCTTGGATTAGCTCACTCCAGGCCCTTGGATCAGCGGTGACCTTTTTTTTTTGATGTCCCATCCAAATCCAGACTGGTTGCACAGGAATTTGTAGTCAAAGTACAGGGATTGGATAGAATTCTTCTGATTTCTGATCTGGTCACAAGTGAGATTGAGGTTGAATTCCTTGTTGAGAGAATTCATCACATTTGTCCATCCTAGCCTCGGCAAAGTACCCTTGTTGCAATCTCAACCAGCAGCTATTTCAATAGCTATAAGATCCAAAAGTTTTTCTTTTTGTACTGTTGTCCATATGTGGGGTGCCTTGCAGATTTTGTTTTCAGGAATAGCCTTGCATGGTTTTTGAGTTGATCCTGGTGTCTTTGGAGCGCGTGATGGAGGCTTTTGAGAGCTTGCTGGTGTATTCAGAGTTGTTGCTGGTGCCTTGTTCTTCTTTTTCTTGATTGTCTTTTGTGTTGTGGTTTTTGAGGCAGCTGATGGAACTATTGCTACAATATTACTATCATCAGAGTTGTTGGAAAAGTTGAGAGGTGGAGGCAAAATTTCATCTGAAAGATTGGATGTGGCTGGGAGTGAAGAAGTATTGAAGAGATCAGGATCAATTGGTAGATTTTTTTGGCTGGGTTGTTGGGTGGACATGCTGAGACCGGTGTAGATTGTGAGTGGCAATTGCAGGTTTGAGGCATAGACCATTTTCAGAAACAGGCGGGGGGGTGTTTCTGAAAACAGGCAAAAAATGCACAATTTTTTTTTCTTGATTTGATCTGAAATATGCCCCTGTGGTACACGTTTTTGGCCAATAAAAACGGAAAACAGCGGGCTGGGAGGCACTATGGTACAGGCCCTAAGAGTCTGTTAAGATTATAGTTGAAGATCTTGAGAGTTGATGAGGAGGATTTTTGAACAAGGAGCTGGGTCTTGGAAGTTGTAGCTCTGACTCAATGATTTATTTCAAAAGGGGGGAGCAAGATTAAGTAGACACAACTAGAGAGCCCCCTTGCAAGATCCAAAGGGGGCCTATACAAAAGGACAGGATACAACAGGACAGGAACAAGTTATTGAACCACTTGGTCAGACAGGATAGGATATGACCACTTGGTCAGACAGGATAGGATATGACCACTTGGTCAGACAGGACAGGAAAAGACCACTTGGTCATGACAGGACAGGAAAGGAATTAGATAGATTTAAACAAAGTAAAATGTGAGCAGAAGAACAGGCTAATATTCTGACAGAGTCCACATTTGTTTCAATGGGTATTTGAAAACTGTTGAGCCCTTAGCAAGCTCAACAGTTGTCTTATTGACTGTTTCCACACTTGTGGCACCATAACTTGGCTCTTTTGCTGAGTTATCAAGCCAATCCACACTTGTGGTCCTCTGCGTCTCAATTTGATAACTTGTACTTCAGAGGAGCACTGCACAGCACAACTTAAAACAACACACTCACCACCAAAAAAAAAAAAAGGAAAAACAACAAAAAAACAACAAAAAAACAACAAAAAAACAACAAAAAAACAACAAAAAACAACAAAAAAACAACAAAAAAACAACAAAACAACAACAAAAAAACAACAAAAAAACAACAAAAAAACAACAAAAAAACAACAAAAAAACAACAAAAAAACAACAAAAAAACAACAAAAAAACAACAAAAAAACAACAAAAAAACAACAAAAAAACAACAAAAAAACAACAACAGCAACAACAACAACATAACATGAGTGAAATGACAGAATGTCCATTTTGTGGTTGGTCACTCAAAGAGCAACATTTTCCAGGATTTGTGGGTTGGGGGGAGGGATTTATTGAGTGTGGAGAAGTTGGGGACTTGTTGGTTGGGGGGGGGGGGGGGGGCTTTATTGATTGACTTGTGAAAATTACTCATGAGTTAGCTTATTGAGCTTGATAGAGGTCCCTGAATTTAGAGACCCCTATTGATAATCCTAGCAATTCCATAGTTATTGAATGCTAAAGAGCACACAAGTGGGGCTTGTCTCAATTAAGCTGGCTAATCAAGCCATTTTATCAAGATGATTGTGGATGCTCTAAGGCCCACTTATGATTGGGTGAGGGTAAGCACCCTGCTAACCAAAGGGACAGACTTCCAAATCATTCTTCATTTTGGGTGGTAGCAAATCCGTCAATACATTTTTCACTCTTCTTTTTTTGAATTATCTTGCTAGCTTGACAATCCAGCTGAAGGGTGCATCTTTGCTTTCCAAATTTTGAAGAGTACTTTCAAGATTTCATCCTGTTGCACTCATGATTAAATAGTTTCAAAAAGACCATAAACCTTGGACTCTGGGAATTTCTCTTTCTCTCAACCATTTCCATTGTTGTTTTCCCTCATCTAAAATTCATTTCTTTTGATTCAATAACTTTGCATACTGGGCCACATACAGCTGTTGGGAGGTTGAAGAAGTTTAATTATGGAATTTGGAATTTCAACATTCAGACGTCCAAAGCATCTATTTACATTTATAAAAAAAATTAAGAATAGATCACAACAAAACTGAATTTAGGGAGATAAAGTTGGAATAAAAATGCATCTTTCCTTCCCTCCCCAGATGTGGGAGGTTGGGTTGTTACAAAAAAGATGAAGGAAAATTGTGGATCTGCTACCACCCAAAGCAGACAATGAGCCAAAGTCCCTCCCTGTTTTTGACAGGGTGCTATTCCCCACTCAACCAGAAGTGAGGGGTAATTGGATAATTCAACTGATTCCAGAGGGAAAGGGAGGTCTGGGTGTACCTGGAGCACCTTGAAAAGCAGACCTCCACTCATGGATAAGGGACTTGTACTTGTTTGAGAATCTTGAAGTGTGGGATTTGAGATTTTTGGCTGTGCATTAGCTTTTACTAAGCTATCTGCCATTCTATATGCATGAGAGGTGAAGGATTTTTCAAGCAAAGCCATAAATCTGTGGAGATGTAGCCTTGATACACCAACCAAAAAGGTGAAAACATTCACATGAAATTTCCATTTTAGGCTAAAATCCTACCCTCTCAAAGATTTTCTTTGGGATTGGAGGCTAAGGGAAACCACCTCATAAAACATTAAATTGCAGTTGAATGCAATTTTTGTTGTTTTGAAACTCAATTTTGTTTTTATAAGGACCTAGAAAGGATAAATGCATGCATGATTAAATAATAGTACAGTTTAAATTGAAGAATTTAAAATTAATTTTATGAAACTTACTATAAGGGATTTGTGAAATATTCAATTACCAAAAATTTGGAAAAACTGAATTGGGACAAAGATATTTTCTATCCAATCTTATGGAAAGACATGTTAAAATTTTGATACAATTTACAATTAAAATGGCCTCATATATATTATATTAGGGGGTATCAAATATGACCAAATCCACCATTATCTAATCAACTGGTTTTGAAAATCCACCATTTTTAAAAACCATGGGAATCTATATAAAACAGTTCAGAATTCTTAAAAGTGAAATTTTGTTGGAAAACCTAATTCACTAGTTTTAATTTTGGATTTGGTCATATTTGATACCCCATATTGTATTGCTTTCCAGCCAACCCATAGATGGAGAGAAGTAAATTAAAATAAACCAAACCATAAATGCATGATTGGTATAGCTTTGAATCCAGCTTCAATACATGTTTGACAAGAATGGAATAGTGGGAACTTGTTTTCATATCATATTTTAAATTTAGAGGCAATTCTTTGATTTTTTTCCTGGGGTAATTTGGGTGAAGAAAACAACTGAATTTATTGTGATCAAACTGTGGGACTTCTTTTCACACAATGCACCAAGTTTGGATTTTTTGAACCCATAAAATTATCAACCATATTTTCTTTCAAAAACTGATTGATGTTTTTGGTTTCCACAAGAAAAAAAAATTCCAAATCTACTTCTTCCTGGTGAAACAAAGTAATCAAGTCATTTGAAATAAGCAGTTGGGTGTGGTGGTTTATAGAGCTCCACAGATGCAATGTGAGAAACTCTGTGCATAGAATTTCAGATATGCATATGGTAAACTACAAACACAAAAATAATAATCAAATAGATAACCAAGGCATATAAAGTTGTAAGAAATACTGAATAAAACCTAAAGAATGTATGATACAAAAGAATATTGATGAAATTTATATATCTGGAAAAGTTTTTGGAGGTTGGTCCCTCCAGATAAGGAAATTTGTATGCAGAGGAAGTGGGGAGATTTCAGAAACAGCTTGAGGAGGAGAAATTCAGGGAGTACTGTGTAAGGTTTCTCTTATAGAAATCTTCACCAATCACAGTCAAGGTACCTAGAGAAAATTAGAGAGCTTTGGAGACCAATAATTGTATTACTAGCTATCTCAGTAGAAAGAAGAAGTCAGGTTTGGTCTCTCTGTAGGTACACAATCAATCAGGAGGCAACAGAAAGAATCAGAAGAGTGAAAAGGAAAGAGAAAGGAATTGTAAAACTTAAATAGCTCACTAGTACTAGAAAGAAGAAGTGAGGTTGGGTCTCTACTGAGCTAGGAGGAGATTGGGGTGTGTAGTGACTAAGTATTGGAGTTCTGATTATGTAATCTTTGAATTTGTGAACCTGATATGCAGGGCTCACATACTGGCTGTATTCATTCGCAAAAGCTCCAAACTCTGTAGAATTTTGTATAAGATTGAATTACTTATGGAATGAGGAAGGATAAATTAGGCCAGCTATAATGAGAGAAACTAATTCTGATTCTGAATTTATCATCTCCACACATAAATTATGAAACTATGAAAAAATAAAATCAAAAAAATGCTGTCAGCTGACATGCAAAATTTTTGAGTTGATCCCCCTTTCAAACAACTCCTAAATCCTAAACACATGAATCTCATGGTGTTGAATGTTGGAATCCTTGAAAATTTATCAACTTAAGTCTTTCTTACTGTCCATCAAGAGGGATACAGGCTCCTGTCAATGGCCAGTCAACTTTTGATCAAGAGGGTTGGAATCACATCTCAATTATCAGTCAACTCGCAATTCCAAGGAATAAATTATCCTTTCAATAGACATTCAATTTACTATCAAAGGGTAATTTCACTTGATGACTGGTACAAAATGGCCATTGAGGGAAATTTTATTCCATGAGATGAAAAGTACAGAACAGCCATGAAGATGAAATGGCCAGGTTACTGAGCATCATCAAGAGGAATATATTTTCCTGGTCTCAATTCAAGTGCTTGGACAGCATGGTCAAAATTATTTTTTCAAATGTTCTATCCAAATATTTCTGTGATACAGACCCAGGATATGAGCTTTTTAGAAAAATCATATCTAAAAAATGCTTTTAACATTCTGGCCAAGCAGTTAGATTATTCAGTGTGTCTAGTTTACTAGCCATGAAGAGAAAACCTGCCAACCAGTTTCAAGTTTCATGTCAAATTAAGCACAGGCAACATTTGGTATTGGTCTCCTAACTGTGGTGAGGAGAGAAAAGGAGCTGGTACCGGAAGGAGAAGCTACATACCTATATACATGATTGTGCTGAAGTATCTAGTCATGAGGTGATTGATGATTAGATTTTAGAACATAATATGTAGATAGACTTTATATATTGTGTATTTGATTTAAGTTTATAGTCTTGGTGTCCCTTACTCACTTAAAAAATGTATTCTAACCTGATTGGAGCCAGTTTTCAGTATTTGAGGACCTCCAATGTGCTCTGAGCTGCAGTGAGATGGTGTGACTTAATGACACTGAGTCAGCCTGTAAGAGAATATAGAATTCACCTGGAAAAAACAGGTATAGCCTATAGGTCAAGGAATAAACCTTGTTTTTCCATGTCAACTGAAAGTTGTTTCTAATTTTTTTAATGAGAAAGGAAACAAAAAAAAACTGTTATTTCCCTTCTGTTTGTTCCTTCCTTATCAGGAAACCTATCTCTAAATCCTGCTTCTCTCATTCTCAACTTATATCTTTAAAGTATTGAAAGAGTGGTACCTGAGAGGTTCTCCTGATAGAAGTTAGTACACTGACTCCAACTAAGAAGCAAGAGTTGAGGAGGTGAACAGGATGTGTGAGGTTTGAAGCAAAGTTATAAATGAATGAATAAACAGTGATACAATTGTGAAAATGAATAAATCAATAACGGGTAGACAAGATTATGATTAGGGTTAGGTTAGACAAGCTGCTGTGTGTATCAAACCTTATGTATCTAAATTAGGTTTATATTCTCTAGTAATTAATTTCATATTTGTAGTTTCTTCTGTTCTTTTTTCCTCACTCACTCATCATCATGTCAACCTCTGTGGAAATAAAGGCTACCTCGGTGACAGAAATGGTAGGTTGCCCTTCTTCCTGGTTGGTTCCGGTGGTTCTTTGATTTCCTCTGCGGGATAAACAACTGTTAGTGGATAGTCGACTGGATTCCCTACAACACCTTTTACTCAGCAAGGGGACTGTTCCTCTTGCGTTCGTCTTCCTGATGTTGTCCTTCACAGTTCCGCTTGTCCGCACACACTGAATAGTTGCTGAGAGAGCTCTAAAACAATGAGATTTCTTATGCGCGCTGTAGTTGATAGCTATCTACTTCAATGATAAGATAAGATAAGACCCGCAACCCTGGTACAGCCCTCTATTTATACAACAGTCCCCCGATCATGTCCCGCAATCCCCGGTACTGTTCCTGGAGCCCTACTTGCCTGTCTCCTCAATCCCGCATCACACCGCAGCCTGCCCCCGACTCCTATACCCCATTGACCCCCGCAGTCGTCTGTCGCTCCCCTGCACATGACTCCGCTCCTTCTGCCCCCGCTCCGCTTGCGGCCTGGCGCCCCGAACCCCGTGGTTCCGCCCGGTCCCCTATGTCGCGCATACTGAAGCGGCCTTCATCCGCCCAACCGATCGCCCGCGCCAACTATAGAATGACACACGCTGCACCCCGTGCTTTTCCCCGCGGAATGTCCGATGACATTTGGAAAGTCCCCCCCCTTACCTCAGCCTCAGTCTGCCGCTGAGCCCGCGGCTGCGGGCTCAGCTTCAGTGCTGCACCTCTGGTATATAAGTTCTCCCACACCGCCTTGTACCAACATCCAGGTACTAGTCCCTTCCTCACTCCCTTAGCTTGCCTAACTTGGAGAGCTCTCTCCTTTGTTTCTCACTGCTTTCACTGGTTATTTCTCAGGTCTGATTCTCTTTCTTATCTTTTTTAATCTTATCTTCTTTCTTCCTTTTCATCGCTTGCTATGCTCATCATGCAATCAACACTAACTCTCAATTGTTTCAACTTCCTTGTACCAACATCTAGGTACTAGTCTCTTCCTCATTCCCTTAGCTCACCTAACTTAGAGACCTCTCTCCTTTGTTGCTCACTGCTGTCGCTGGTTATTTCTCAACCATTATGTGTTGATCTTATTTAACAATATTCACTTTCAAGGTTAGGTTTCAAACTAGTCTCATCAATCTCCCCTGCGCAGCCGAGTGAAAATGAACCACTCAAACTTAAACCCTAATAAGTTCAATCGATAAAATAGCAAGTTCTATCCTGCTTCGAAGTATAGGTTTCTTTTCTTTCTTTTTGATGGATGATAAAGGTGGGAACGACCAGCAGCAAAAAATCTGCTGTGGGTATAAAGACGAGTGGTATGATGAAGATCAAGTGGAAGCACACCTGCGAATCGGAAGAGTTGGGTTGAAATTAGTTGATTGATTTGATAAAGAATAATGAGATGAATACGGAACAACTGAAGGAAATTGAAGTTGAACTATTAATCAACTATCATTCAACTGCGTTCAGTCCTGTTTTGTTTGAGTCCGCAGCTATGCGAATGAGAGGCTACGAGGATACCAGGTGCCTCAATGTTTTTGCCATCTGTTATATTGTATAGGTCATTTAGCCCAATAATAAACGAATCATTCCATGTGATCCCACTTTTGAAAAAAAAATCCCTGCCTAGACAATGTTTGGAAGGGATAGTAGTTTTAATAGGCTCATAGTTATTGCCACCAAGATTATTACTTCTATTGAGTTTGAAAGAAGGGCATAAATATGTTAACCAACTGGAGTTCTGTTCAAGATTCCTACATATTTGCATACCTGATCTGATCGCGAGTTTACCTAGAAACCTAATCACCATTTCTAGTAGTACTGGACGCTGGTAGCTATTCCATTCTTGCGGATGGACCGGTGGATGGCTCGGTTAACTTCAGCCGGCTTCCGATGCCGATTGGTGCATGACCAAGGATTCAGTTGATCAAATGTTTCCTTGAGGATTTGCCAGGTACGCCGCTTGATGATGATCCATGGAATTGTATATTCGTAAATCCATTGCCAATGTTTGAGA
Source organism: Puccinia hordei (assembly GCA_007896445.1). Classification (NCBI taxonomy): domain Eukaryota; kingdom Fungi; phylum Basidiomycota; class Pucciniomycetes; order Pucciniales; family Pucciniaceae; genus Puccinia; species Puccinia hordei. Next base: position 90,960 of record RDRW01000294.1, read on the forward strand.
GGATAGCGGGACAACCTTTCAGGCCCAGTTAACTGGGTGTGGTGTTCATACAGAGCTGTATGCCACTCCGTAAGGATTTTTCTCTCTGCGTCCTACATCTTGCTCAAGCCAATCTTCAAGTCGTTTACTTTTTCCCCGCCAGGTGAATTTCTGATTTGCCAGATTCTAGGCCATTCATGAAGATCGAGACCAAATCCAGCCCAGAGCAGAACCTCCATACTGCTCACAGGAGTATTACCTTCAAAGATTTTCTCATCCTGTAGATATTTTTTAATTGTGGCTGTTGAGAGTGGGCTTTTGTCGCTGGAAAGGTTAATTGATCCGGCCAACGTGATTAGACGATCCTTGTATAATGAGTTCCAAACGCCCCCAAACCAAACTTGTTCAGGGGACTTCAGCCCAGGGAATTCCCTGCCCTGTTCGACAAACACTTCGAAAAGTTGAGAAAATGATTGATCAAATGACATGCGTCCAAATGCATCGTCAAGCAGACGATAAGAGTATAATTGGAGGGAATCTGCTATCTTGCAAGCTACCAAAATATCAACCCCGAACTGCTGAGCGCGGTACTTAACTAGCACGCGCTGTAGCCAGAGTAGGCCGAATCCTGAGTTGCGTGTCATTTTGTAATCATGCAATTCTTGACGTCTGCTCGCTTCATGTTTACCACACACTGCTGTCAGTATTTTGCCAGCGGTCCAGTTACCGCCAATGCCAACCTTAGTGTCCCAATGCCAATGTTTTTTAGGAATGTTACCCACTTTGTTTGCGTCAAAGTTACTTTTATCTGTCATTCCATAGGCGTCTTCTAGATCATTCAGTTCATCCAGTTGGGTGTTACGTAAAGCTTTTTGCTGACATGTGAATTGGCTCCATCTCATGGCAACAGTTGTTCTATGAAGAAGGCGATGAAAGGCTAGTATACGCCTTTGAGCATCGATTTTATCAGTGAGAAGAGTTGAGATCTGGATTTCGGCTAAATCCCATTGGTGTTTTGACGCCCGCCATAGCTTCCGTAACTCTAACCAAGTTCCTATCGGTACTTCTGATGCAATTGCAATTTGCACCGATGTCTCCAAGTGGGTTCCGGATATACATCAATTCTAACATCCAGTAAAGTAACTTCAAATTAAGACCCTTTTCAAGCCATTTCCTTATGAATTCCTCTGAAGTCATTTGGACTAGATCTTCTCGCAATTTTACTGTATCTACTTGATCGAGCTTGGATTTGCGGAAATCGCTTATTTCTATCTCTGCCTCTTTCCACTTTGGAGCCCCAAAGATGTCTTCTAGAAGTAAAGTGCTCCTTTGTTGGTCCTTGTACCTTTTCTTCGTATTCAACAGTTCAAAAGTTTTAATTCTCTTTTTCAAAGGCGAAATCGACTGCGGATCGGCTCCTTGACGATCATTTCCGATTGCGAATCCGATTTTCTGTCCGAGCTGAAGGCTGACGTCCCACGCTTCACGTCCTCTAGGGGTATGATCCCTGATGGTATCAAATGGAGAATCTTGATTTGACAGTAGAGGCTTGTATTCCTCTCCAGTATTTTTGCTGAAGCGCTGATCATCGAGATGTTTGATTCTAGGAGAGACCTCCATTCCTGTTATCAATGTAGCGCACCAAAACTGGACTAGTGCAAGAAAAACTTGCAAGTAGCTGAACATATTCATGCTTCAGCTGTGATTTAATCGGCTATCTATCAATATAGTAATATGTTTATCAGAGTGAATTTTCAAGATGGCTAATTTTCTGAGTGGCTAATCCAGCAGCCTGTTTATCAAACCTCGGATCAGAGAAAGTCCCAAATGCAAGCCCGAGCTATCATATAGGTCCGGGAAGTTAATAAGGTTTTCGGGGGGAATGATTCGGGGAAAATGGGGAAGGAAAGGTTCTGGGTTAGACGAGCTAAGTGCTGACTTAGACTTGCCAAAGGTCTATGATCGAGACAAGGACACGATAAATGTGAGGAGGATTTTTTATAAATCTTGATGGGATGTTAGCGCAGGTACATCTTTCAAAGTGGTAAAAGCTTTTGTATTTCGTGGAGAGAAGCAGGAAAACAGATTTCCTCATGACTTGATCTGCAATCACGACATGAAGGGGGTTCATGTTGACTGCTGATTACGTAAGCCTACAGGGGACTCCAATCGGCTCATAGTTTTGAAAAATGAAAAATCATTTTTTCAAAATACAGATTTCTGTATTCCATTTGAAATATACCCGCGCGCACGGTTTGAAAACTTACGCATAAGTACGCAAGCTTTTCTGGGATGGCTGTACAGCAATCTGTATGCTGAAACTCCCAAAAGGAAATGTCAAATTCCCTTTGGAAGTTTCAAAAATGTGTTTTACCCCCTGCAATCGGAAAAGTGAGACTGGAACTGGTGAAACTCAAGTTCTCTAAACATCACTTGAGAGGCTGTAAAATGAAGCTGTGTCTGGTGATATTCAAACTAACAACCTGAGACATACATATACTTGTGTTGTGTTTACCAACCAGGCTACAATGTAAGCCCTTGGATCTAGAATCTGAACCGCTAAGATAGGTAGAACAGCTAACAGACCGGATATACTTGCTAGATGGTCTCAGACACGCTGTAAGATGTAGATTTTAAGTCAATTTTGTTATAAATCAAGAGGGTTCAATGGGTTGAAGCTTTTGAAAGGGGTTTTAATGTTTTACGAGTTACTTTAAAGAGGGCAATAATACAAAGATTTTTCCACAGGGAAAAAGGGCTTCCTGAGACTACAACCGGCAATCTTGATTAAGGTAAAAAATAATTAATGAACATTCTAGAAAGGAGAAGCTAATTTTAGAAACATATAACCTTACATGATGGAACCTAACTATGAATGCACACCTCAAAATTTCTGGAACTATAACTTATCCCTTCTAGATATTGCCTTCCTAAATGAATAGCTCCTTTATCAAATAAATACACTTGTGAGTTCTAGGGTGTTGGAGGGCCTGGATGGTCTAGCAGTAACCATCACCCACAGAAGCTTGGTGTCGCCCCTGTGCAACAAATTATCTCACTCATGAGAGAGTGATGAGTCTGGTGTTTGAATCCCGGCGGCCCCTACCCCTTCCAACCCAGGACAACTACACCTCCCCCTTCAATTGCAAACCCTTTATTAGTTTTCCCCTTCATACAAACCCTGTATTTCAATTTTCAACACCTGTTACCCATTTACAAACCAACCTGAGAGGGTTAAAAACATCACACCCCCACCACAACCCAGTAGATCAAATTGTCTAGATTTCCGTGTACTCACAGAAACTTGGGTCCTCATAACACTAAGTGATCAAACAATTGTTACAACTTAAAAACTTGTAGTTTGAAACAAATGATATTCATAGTGTGAAATTCCAATGGAAAAATTACACTTTCTCTTAAAAAAAGGGTGTTGGTTTGTAGTGCTCATGCTCCAACTGGTCATACATCATGGCAACAAACTAGCATATAACTCAACATTACTTGATGTAAATTAAAATACACAGTTACAAATGTGATATTTTACTCTTTCATGTTGCTTTTAATCAAGTGATGATTTGTTTTTACTGGTGAAAAATGCATCAAAAAAGGAAGAATTCTATGTGCTACAAAATAACAGGAAGATGGCTTGTATTACCTTGTATATTTATTTTTGGCAAGAAATAAATCTAGAAACTTGATCAAATTCCTATTCTTTCTAAAAAAACCCCACATATTCTGAAAATAACTGTGCTTCCAAAAAACCCTGTATCAAAACCAAAGATAGGACAAAGATAAACCCTGCACCCATCCAAGAAAAATCAGAAATTAACTAAATAAAACAAAGGAAGAAAATCTAGAACACAATAAGCAGCCTCAAAAGGTGCTTTTGATTTTTATAGTTATGTTTTTGACAATGAAAACAGCAAAATAGCTGGAAATTTCAAATATGATGTGAATAGTGGGAGAAATATTGATTAAATGGCAAGGGCTTTGATAAATTTGCACCAATTTTAGATGGAATGTGGCCTGTATTCAGATCAAACTTTGTGGGTGGCCCACATGCCCATTAAAATGTTGTGTGGCCGGCACCCTAATTTTAATTGGCATGCAGGGCACCTGATGAAATCACCAAATCCCAACTGATTTCAACTCAACTTCTGGAAAAAAATGTGGTTCTTTTTCCAACCTTGTGGCTAGATCCCCCTGGTCAAGGCATTGCTTAAAACCTCATGGCAGGGTTTCCTCAGGCCATGAGGTCTTATACAACATCAACAATGGCTGGGTCTACCCTTGATTTTGTATACAAACTCAAGCTGAAATCACCAAATCTCAGTAATTGAGATATGACCTCATGCTTGAGTTTCCCAGTAATGAGGCTGTGTACAGTCTCAATTCTAGACCCTGCCACTTTTGAGGTTCTATAAACCAAGTTGATTTTCACTCTTTGTGTGGATATGAAAAATTCCTCAAGTGCTCATCATTCTTCTGATTATTAATCAATGTATTCAAAAATATCTCAATGATTCTCCCATGAGCTTTTCTCAAAATAGGAAAGAAATTATATGCACCCATTCTAATTCTATCCATTTCCAAGAGAGTGAAATTTTGATTGTTGATTTTTATAAATGGAAATTAAATTTCTGCTTCCAAATTATAAACATGAAATTTGTGGAGCCAACTCCAAAAGGAAACTTCATACTAAATATGAAAGGCTCAAGAAATCTCAAAATATGATTTCACTGGCTTTGTAAAATTGTTTCTGAGGTTGCATTAAAATCATGTGGCTACCTAGTAATTTAGTGTAGTTAAAATTTTATTGAATTGAAATAGGGAATCATAAAACATGCACCTGAAAAACCCAATGAAATAGTACAAAGGAAACTTTATGCTTTGCTACATCACTTGAAGAAAAGTGAAAATATGTTTTTCCTGGTGATTATTTTTACTCTTGTTCATATTCCAAGAAACTTTCATTTTCACCCATGATTTCTTTCCCATTTACAAATTTTTTTGTCAGGCTGACTTATAATTTCCCTGTGGAATTCCTAACCATGAAGAAGTGAAATCATGAGAGAGAGGCAATTATAAAGTAATTTTCCATTTTTTAATTTCTAGAAGTTCAACTGGGGAACACTTAACCAATTTTAAATTGGCTAAGATCAACTGATGGAACAGAAATCCAAGGTACCTCTTTTGGTTTCATATATAATATTGAACCTTGGTTTCAAGATCCTTTGAGAAACATTTGAGTCATAAAATGGACTTTATTAGAGTTTTCACTATTTCAACCAATAGCAGGTTTTTTTCATGTTGTTAATTAAAATGATAGGTTTGATAGAAAAATACCACACTGCCTGCATAATTGGCTTACGTGAGGCAAAAGTGAGGAGGATTTTAGGAAGGATGAGGAAAAATAGATCTTCTCAACCAAAGGCTCCATGTAAGCCAAGAAAAAAATGAAAAGGATGCCAAAATCTGAGACATGTAAAATGAAAGCTGGAAGCATACTAGAAACAGAAGAAAGAAATGAGTAGTAATAGAAACTCTATGTATAGATACCTCAACACTACAATACACACCAACCAATTGGAACTTGGTTGATCTCAACTGATGAACATATAAAACCAAGGCACCCTCTTTTTATTTCTCACTGGTTTAGATCAACTTGTTTTACATTGGTTGGGTTAATCCTAGCTTAACTGCGATGAATTCAACCCTGCTGGCAGTGCCAGGTTATAACCATATCTTGACAATTCCATAGGGTTATAACACTAAAAGAAGAAGTTATAAAAGAAAAGCAAGGATCAATAAAAAAAGCTTCAATATTCATCTGATAGTCCAATATTAATACCAATAAAATGATAGAATCAATACTTCTGGTTTGGGTAAGAAGAAAAAGTGATTGACTTCCAAATGCCTTGGGCCACATGTATTTGGCCATCAGCATGAATAATATAGCCGGTACTATAGTGGGAAGCGACTAGACGCTACCAGACTTGTTTAAAGGGAATGTGTGAGTGCACAAATCTCTAAAAGACCTTTGAAACTGATCCGTCCAATTCAAAGGTTTGCGGCAGCCCGCTGTATATTTAACGCATGGATGGGGATGGATAATGAATTATTCAATATCAAAAAAATTGGCAGCTGACCTTTGGTACAATGTGGGTGGCTCGCCCAGGTCACATTGCCAACTCGGAGCCGCGTTGACTACTTTCCAAGAACCTTGTCAACCAAGAAAGCAGCTATTAGATCTTTCGACCTCAAGATGGCACCCAAGCCAGAAACCAAACCAAACAAAAAATCAAACCACCCAACGAATCCCGCTCCCAAGCCATCATCCTCCCAAACCCAACAGACATCATCTCAACCAACGCACTTAGAGCCTCAAAGGACAAGCAAAACAAGGATCAAGAACCCGAAAATAACACCTGTTATAGTAAGATCGAGCTCACCAGAGGAGGAGGGAGTTTTGGGAAGCGAATCGGGTGAAGATGTTGAAGAGGGCCCTTTTCCAGAACTATTCCTGAGTGACGATGAAGGGGAGGAAGATGAATCGAAGAAAGATACCGCGCAAGAACGAGACGATAAAGTAGATGGAGCGGATGATGATAGCGATGATGATGATGATGATGAAAGTTTGGATGTATCTGACGAAGTAGATGATGAAGAATTAGGCAGTCTTCTAGATGATTCTAATTCCGAAGCCAGCAACGATCCTTCAACAGATAATCTCGATAACCTGATAGCTCAGTCAAGCTTCAAGCCAAACGAAGATGATTCCGCAGTCATCGACCCTTCGTTCTCGATGCTAGGCAAGAAGACTGATTACATGAGCCGAGCGATCTCAAAACCCTCTGCTTTTATCAAGGGAGCCAAAATCAACGTTTGGGATGAGATCGAACCGGGATATGGAAGTGAAAGCTCAACAGAAGACGTAAGCCCTCAGAAATCCAACTCGACGTGTTTCTCTCTTCTACATAGCGTACCAGAGAACTGAACCTTTTCAATCTCTCTGGTCGGTCCAAAATTTATTCAGGCACCTAATCGAATCGGAAACATCCCCTCACATTTCTATGATGATATGCCTCACATCGGATATGATATCAATGGAAAAAAAATCATGAGGCCGGCGAAGGGAGACGAACTGGATAAGTTTCTGGCTGGGATCGAGGACCCCACCTCATGGTTAGATTTTTTCTTTTGCTTCGTTTCAGGGGGACCTAAAACTCTGTAAGCTTATAATATAAAATCATGACTGGTGATTGATGTTAGGACAAGCGTGGAAGATAAATTACTTCAGAAGAACGTGGTACTAACAGATGAAGAGTTGGAGATCATCCACAAACTGGCCAAAGCTGAAAATGTGATACATTTATCTTGCTTTCTTCATCTCTTGTAAAGCTTGTGGCGGCGCTTTTCAACTAATGATGCGCCATTTTTTTCTATTTCTCTTCATCTTATATAGCCCGATGCTCAATTCGATCCGTATGAACCTTTGAATGAATTCTTCACCGGTAAGGGTAAAGAAATGACTCAGCCGCTATCCGGAAAGCCAGAACGTAGGTCCTTTTTCTGTCTGGGCTCGAATACAAGCTTTATAATCCTTATCATCTTTCGTACTTGCCATATAGCCAAGCGACGGTTTATCCCATCGAAATGGGAGCACAAAAAAGTGATGAAGATTGTTAGAGCAATTCGGCAAGGTAGGATCGTGCCCAATAAGCCTAAAGTCGAAAAGCCGCAATTCTATGGAATTTGGTGCGGCGACGATCAACCACGACCAATGGGACCGATGTATATGCCCGCTCCTAAGCTGAAGCTACCTGGTCACGTTGAAAGCTACAATCCACCAGAGGAATACTTATTTGACGATGGAGAACGAAAAACGTGGGAAGAAGCTGAGCCCAGCGACCGTAAGCTCGACTTTATCCCGACCAAACATCCCAGTTTGAGACTCGTGCCTGGGTATTCAAATTTCCTTCAAGAACGATTTGAGCGTTGTTTGGATCTCTATTTGGCACCACGAATGTTGAGACGGAGACCCAAGCTGGATATCTCAGACCCCTCAGAACTCTTACCCAAACTACCCTCTCCCAAAGATCTTCGCCCATTTCCATCCTTCTGTTCGATCGAATATGTTCATGAGAACGGGGCGCGTATTCGTACGGTCTCCATCGATCCCACTGGGATGTGGGTTGCGACTGGCTCGGATGATGGTCAAGTTCGTGTGTGGGAATGTAAAGTCGGGCGGTGTGCTATTAGTTGGAAGTTAGGTGGAAAGGACGAGAGCCCGGTTTATTCTGTTGAATGGTGCCCAGACGGACGAAAATGCATCCTCAGTGCAGTTGTGTCAGTCACATTGTTTCTCTTTAAATCTCTGTAGGAAGGTACCATGGAACTGAAAGTGGTGTTTCACATTAGGAATGGGTGCATTTATCTATTGTCACCCCTTCCAGTTCTCTCCCCTTCATTGGCGGAAGACACGATCCAGGCAGCTCATTTAGGATTCGAGACAGCGACCGAAGGACCAAAGGTAACAGCAGCCAAATGGTGTCGGGCGAGCGAAGAAGCGCGAAGGAAAGGTGTTTTGATCGAGATCACAGTACCAGGGACACCGAAGCAAGTGAGCTGGCACAAACGCGGGGATTATTTTGGAAGTGTGGCTACTGAGGCGGGGAACCAATCTGTCCTGATCCATCAACTTTCGAAACATCAAACCCAATCGCCCTTCAGAAAAACCAAAGGGATAGTTCAAAAAATTATCTTCCATCCATTCAAACCTCTTCTCTTCGTCGCCACTCAGCAGCTTGTCAAGGTCTATGATCTCCTCGCTCAGACCCTACTCAAAACCCTCCAACCTGGTGTCAAGTGGATCTCCAGTCTTGATGTTCATCCCTTGGGAGATAACGTCATCATTGGTAGTTATGACAAGCGATTGGTTTGGCATGATATGGATCTCAGTGAACGACCTTATAAAACTCTCAGGTCAGTCAAAAATGTGACTGACAGCTTTGAGTGTTTACATACTAATACTCCATGGAAATTGATTGTCTTTTGCTAGGTATCATGAAAAAGCCATTCGATCAGTTTCCTTTTCGCCCAAGTTCCCGCTATTCTCGTCAACTTCGGATGACGGCAATATCCAAATCTTCCATGCGAAAGTATTTAATGATTTGATGATGAACCCTCTGATTGTTCCTCTCAAACTCATCAAGGGCGCACATACTGTCAATCAATCACTGGGTGTCTTGGATTCCATTTGGCACCCAACTGAGCCGTGGATTGTTAGTGTCGGTGCTGATGGGGTCGCAAGACTGTGGTGTTCTTGAATTTTGTAGCACCGTTTTTGAATTTTTCTCTAGCTAATTAGAGATCCGAAATCCCAATTACATTGTTATCATTTTTCTGATTAGTTTCAAATGCATCTCGTCATATTTCATATCATCAATGTGGGCGTTTTTGCCATTCTTTCTTCATCAAGCGAAGACGTTTCTCTCTGTCAAGCAAGATGAATTTGGCTTGGAGGCAACTTCAACACATCCTACGGCAAGGGACTCAACAATAAATCTTGGTAAAATACAGGCCAGGGATGGAACCCACAACTTCAAGATGTCCGGGAGAGCAATCAAGAAGACTTACTGTTTGGCTAGCAGGGATTGGGAGTTCCCCACTTGTTCAAGTATTTAACTCTCAATGAGTAATACTGTAGTCCAATCTTTGCTGAAAAGATTGGATTCCTGGAGTCTGTAGATCAGCCTTGAAACCACTGGTGTGTTTTGCAGGCTGATCTGTGTGTGGTTTTGAAAGGAACTTTCAAGTATCCATTCCTGCTCAGGTAAGGGAGTCTGGTTTGGAAGCAAAGTCCCTTCTTTCTCTGAGCAAGGAGGGATAACAACTTGAGAACCAAAGGAATTTGGTTCTCAAGTCAACTTCAAAGCCCGTTGACTTGAGAACCATTGGTGCATCTCAAGTAAACTTGAGAACCATCAGTGCATCTCAATTCAACTTTAGAACTATCAGTGGATCTTAAGTCAACTTGAGAACCATCAGTGGTTCTCAAGTAAAATTGAGAACCATCAGTGGTTCTCAAGTAAAATTGAGAACCATCAGTGGTTCTCAAGTAAAATTGAGAACCATCAGTGGTTCTCAATTAAAATTGAGAACCATTGGTGGTTCTCAAGTAAACTTGAGACCCATTGGCACAGGCTTCCCAGGCCAAACCTTAAATTGGTCTGGAAGCCACCCTCAAGACCATTTTTTTTCTTGAAGGTGGTTTTTCAGAGATATTTGTCTTGAAGAAAACTCACCTGTCATCAAGGTGTGGCCCTGGTGTACATGGAGGCACCAGTAATTTTATGATTCCAGAAAGTTCTGCAGACTAGCTAAGGACAACTAAAAGGCAAGCTCTCACACATTATTTGAGATAGTAACTTTGAAATGATTTGTATTATAACCTGATTAGGTGATCTTTAAAGGATGTAATAATGTAGAAAACAAAATATTGTGATAAGGAAAATGAAAAGAACAGGCTCCTTATTGGGCTTATATATAGAAGGGAAAAAGCAAACCCACATGCCTAAATCTTAATCCTCCTTTTATCCTAGGAGATACTTTAGATTCTTGCTTTAGTGTTTCCTTTTAACTTCTGTATTTAATTTATCTTATGCATCTTCCTATGTATTTCCAGTCCTTACAACCACATCAACCACATTGGTCCTGAGTAAACCTGTGTGGGAGAAATTATATACAGGCGGTGCAGCACTGATGCTGAGCCCGCAACCGGGGGCTCAGCAGCAGACTGAGGAAGGGGGTACGTACCAAATGTCACCGGAAATTTCGCGCAGAAAAGCACAAGGGTGCAGCATGCAACGTTCTATAGTTGGCGCAGGCAATCGGTTGAGCGCACAAGGGCCGTTTCAGTATGTGCAATGTGAGGGGGACCGGGTGGAGCCACGGGGCTTGGGGCACCTGGCCCTCAAACGGAGCAGGGGCAGAAGGAGCGGGGTGGACGCAGGGGCAACAAAAAACTGCAGGGGTCAACAGGGTATGCTGTGGTTCAATGTGGAATCAGGGAGACAGGAAAGTAGGGTACCCAGACAGTACCAGGGATTGCAGGACATGACTGGGGGATGTTGTATAAATAGAGCATTGTATTAGATTTTTGCAGGGATTATCTTATCTTATCATCAAAGTAGATAGCTATCAACATCAGTGTACATAGAAACCACTTTACTTCAAAAGAGCTCTGAGCAACTTACTGCATGTGCAGACAAGAGGAACTGAGAAGGGCATCACCAGGAAGGCAAACGCAAGCAGAACAGTCCACTTTCTGAGTTCAAGGTGTTTCAGGGAATTCAGTTATTCATATGCTAACAGTTGTTTATCCCGCAGAGGAAATCAAAGAATCCCCGGAACCAACCAGGAAGAAGGGCATCCACGGCGGAACATACATTTTCTGTCATCAGGGTTGCCATTATTTCCACACCAGAGTAAATTGCTCCAGGGAGCTTGGTTTGAAGCACAAGGGAACAAATTTTATACCTGATAATCCAGGTGTAAGCAACACTGGCTTACTCAAATCATCACCTGTTTCTCCAATACAGTTGCCATGGATCTTGCTTTTTTGAACAAAAAAATGCCTGATTCATCAACCCCTTCCCATTCAGCCAAGCCTGATTGAACCCCAGCAAACTCAAACACAAAAAAAAACCCCGTCAAGCGCCAAATTGGGGGCCTGAAAAAGACCAAAGAGTTGGGTTGTTGTATCTGAAGATTCTGTCCTGCCAAATAATCAGAAGCTCAATTAGTTCTGGAAAGATTTTCTTTGCAACTTTAGAAAGCTCTCTGATGGGCCTCAGCCAGATGCTTCAGGATTAGCAACCAGGTAAGTTTATTTCACCATCTTTTGAGTTTGTATCAGAATATTTTGTCTAACTAATCCATCTATATGGAAAGCTTTGCAAAAATCTTGTTTGAATTTCACCACAATCTACAATTGTATCAAAGACAACCAACCATCTGGCTCCTCACCAGAATATTGGCTTCTAAATGCAAAGTAATTATACTTTGAAGATACTTCCAAGCCATTCTTCTTTGAAAAACTGTGGATAATTTTGAAGACCTTTCCAAAATTCAATCAGATGAAGAAAAAAGCAAAGAATAGAAGACTTTCTATTTCAGCTCAACCCCATTCCCAAGTTCATTCTAACGGATCACAAGTTCAGTCACCCCAAGTCAAACCCCCTGAATTATGAACCAACAGCAACAACACCTGGCAGACCTGGAAGATCAAAGCACTGGGAGCGAGCCCCTGTATTCCACAGTTCCAAAAGGAAACTGAACAAAGAAGAGTACAAAAAAAATGTCAACTTCTTGAATCAACTCACAAGGAGTACATTAAACAATTAGAAGAAGCCAAATGTGAAAATTATACTCAAGCCAAGATAGTTTCCATGGAGCAAGAAAGAATGGAGATCAATCTGATGTTCCAAGACCCCATCAACTTTCCTGAAAAACCTGTGGTTGAATGAGTTTGATTTTTGGCAGAAGGGGAGGATAGTTTGTTGGTTTTGCTCATGATTCAACAATCATTTTATGAAGGATAATACAAGTCTTATCATTGCTGATATGTCTCCTGGGTACCAGTTCATTTCTGGTTTTGTCAAGATTTGGATGTGTCCTTGTAAGATTCTGAAGGTCTGTTCTGGATCTTTTCTGACTGCTTCTTGTCTTTTGGTAAAGTTTTTGTTTCTCAATATGGCAAAGAAAGTTATTTGGATTGAATTAATGATGACCAAGGGTAGTAGATCAAGATATTATGGCATCTTATAGACATTATCTTTGGCCTGAAACTCAACACCCCATGAAGTACCAGCTATAATTGAGTTGAAGAGTGGTGACCAATCAAGTAAATTATTGTTGTTTAAGAATCCTGATTTTCCAAATAATGAATTCCATATCCAATTGTCCTTGGTTGCAGTAGCCTCCAATACCAACAACAGTGTCTTCTTGTTTCCCTCAAATTGGCCGCTCCAAGCTGTTGGGAAATTTGTCCAAGCCCAGTGCATACAGTTCAAGCTACCAACACTGCCAGCATAATTTCCTAGGATGAAGTCATCCCAGTTAAACTGAGATGCACTAAACCAATGTAAAATTGGTTGATATCAACTGATTAAATATAAACCCAAGGGACCCCCCTTGGTTTTATATTTAATTGGTTGAGGTCAACTTACTTTAAATTGGTTGGTTGCATCCTAGTTTAACTGGGATAAATTTGACCTAGGCAATTATGCTGGCAGTGCAATGCAGCCTGGGAATTCTCTCGCTGCATTCTACTCAAGTATCTGCATCAAATCATCCTTGGTTTCACTGCCAGCATAATTGCCTAGGATGAATTCATCCCAGTTAAACTGGGATGTACTCAACCAATTTAACCACAGTTGAAATCAACTGATGAAATATAAATCCAAGGGACCCCCCTTGGTTCTATATTTCATTGGTTGAGGTCAACCTACTTTAAATTGGTTGTTTGCATCCTAGTTTAACTGGGATGAAATCAACCTAGGCAATTATGCTGGCAGTGTTTGAGCTTGTAGGTAGGTGGGGCGGGCGTTGATAAACGCACGCCAAGCGCGCACGCCAACGCCAACCCGCACGCCAATTTTTTTTGGCGTGCGGGGCCTACACGCCATTTTTTTTTGGCGTGTAGGGTCTACACGCCAAAATAAATTGGCGTGTGAGACCTGCACGCCAAAAATGGCGTGTGGTTCCCACACGCCATTTTTTTTTGGCGTGTGGGCCCCGCACGCCAAATAAAATTGGCGTGTGGGCCCCGCACGCCAATTGTTTGGCGTGCGCTCTCACACGCCAAACAATTGGCGTGTGGGAGCGCACGCCAAACAATTGGCGTGCGGGGCCCACACGCCAATTGTGTGGCGTGCGGGTCCCCCCTCGCTCACATAATCGAGTGGGAGGGACCACTCGATTACATGAGCGAGGCCGGCTGACGAGGTTATACAACCTCGTCAGCCGGGAGGACTTCCTCCCGGCCGGCGAGGCTATACAACCTCGTCGGCCAGGAGGAAGTCCTCCTGGCTGACGAGGTTGTATAACCTCGTCAGCCGGGAGGACTTCCTCCCGGCTGACGAGGTTATACAACCTCGTCAGCCAGGAGGAAGTCCTCCTGGCCGACGAGGTTGTATAGCCTCGTCGGCCGGGAGGACTTCCTCCTGGCCGACGAGGTTGTATAGCCTCGTCGGCCGGGAGGACTTCCTCCTGGCCGACGAGGTTATACAACCTCGTCGGCCAGGAGGAAGTCCTCCCGGCCGGCGAGGCTATACAACCTCGTCGGCCAGGAGGAAGTCCTCCTGGCTGACGAGGTTGTATAACCTCGTCAGCCGGGAGGAAGTCCTCCCGGCCGACGAGGCTATACAACCTCGTCGGCCAGGAGGACTTCCTCCTGGCTGACGAGGTTGTATAACCTCGCCCGCCGGGAGGAAGTCCTCCCGGCTGACGAGGTTATACAACCTCGTCAGCCAGGAGGACTTCCTCCTGGCCGACGAGGTTGTATAGCCTCGCCGGCCGGGAGGAAGTCCTCCCGGCTGACGAGGTTGTATAACCTCGTCAGCCGGCCTCGCTCACGTAATCGAGTGGTCCCTCCCACTCGATTATGTGAGCGAGGGGGGACCCGCACGCCAAACAATTGGCGTGCGGGGCCCACACGCCAATTTTATTTGGCGTGCGGGGCCCACACGCCAAAAAAAAAATGGCGTGTGGGAACCACACGCCATTTTTGGCGTGTGGGTCTCACACGCCCTTTTTTTTTGGCGTGTAAACCCTACACGCCAAAAAAAGATGGCGTGTAGGCCCCGCACGCCAAAAAAAATTGGCGTGCGGGTTGGCGTTGGCGTGCGCCGTTGGCGTGCGTTTATCAACGCCCAGGTGGGGCCATAAATTTCTTGAATGGCTCCACAACACATCTCCATGTTTTGATGCACTGTTGTTTTTGGCAAGTTGGCTGTATTCATCAGTGGCATCAAGAGGCAAACCAAAAGCTGACTGTCCAATTACAGCTGTTAGATTTTGGTGAGGACTCAATCCCAGCGTGGCCCATACAATCCTGTCACAATTATTTGAATCAATAACTTGATTTGACTGAAAAAAGATGGGGAGTAAAACAAATCTCACTGCCTTTTGGACAAAGTATGGGAATTTTTCAGCCCTAGAGATACTCCAGAGTATCCTAAGAACTGACTAAACTATAAAATACAATAAAAATACTGTATTGCTACTGTAAATAATAACATATCATAAAATGTTACTATATCAATCAACTCAGAATGTAAAATTAAGTGGGGTAGCTCACTCAAACCACCACTAAATTCACTCCTTCTAGTACTTTATCATATAATAAAGATACTTTAAGAAAAGGGAATAAAAAGTATAAATTATGGATTAGAAATTATTTTAATAAAAGCTGAGAGACAATAAGCTTATTTGTATAAATATAAGAATAATAAAATTATGCTAATAAGAAAGAAATTACCTAAGTGTGTGGTAATTTCCCAGTATTTTTCTATTAAATGAATTGGCCCATGATGTGATTGGTTATACATACATGTCATGAGTAGAATATAAAAGGAGGCCATTTCCTGGCCTAGAATTGGATCCTCAGCATATTCACCCAGTACCACATTAGTAAGTACCCTGCATATTCTCCTCCTACTTTTAGAGTAGGATTATTCCCTTTATTATCCAACCCACCTTATTTACAGCTGGCTGGGCAAGTGGAACAAGGCCAGCCAACCACATCTACATGTAAGATTACATAAGCAAACCCTGAAAATTTTCAAATTTGGTGCATCCTCCCTGTACAAAACCTCAAGACACTCAGAACCACTACCTCAGGAACCCAAGGATTCAACAAAGTTACAGCTCATTACTCTAACCAGAAAAAATCCTCTCTCACCCAGTACTTCAAGTATTTTCAGTCAGTCCCCTTTTTGAACCTTGATTCTCTGACAGTAGTCCTTTTCTGTCTTCCCCTTCTTTTCCTTCTTTTCCCTTTCCCCCATCTTCAATCAAAGAATCAGATTACAATCTTCAACAAGTTACCCTTTTAGAACCTTGACTATAATTCTAAAAATCAGGGCTGCTTATTTTACTAATTCAGTTTTCCCTCCACTGTTTCCTTAGTTTGTGAGAAGTCTGTTGCACTTCTAAAGACTCTGGCACAGCTTAGCCAACTTTTCCGGGCATTGATATTTGCATGCCAATGGGTGCACGCCCACGCCCATTGCACGCCAATAAAAAAAAAGGCGTGCTGCCCGTTTTTTTTATTGGCGTGCGGGCTGCACGCCCACCCCTGGGCGTCAGCACGCCTGTAGATGGGCGTGCGGGCTGCACGCCCATCTACAGGCGTGCAGTCCCACGCCCTGTTCAGAAAAGGGCGTGGGGGTCGCACGCCCTTTTCATGTGTATAGGCAGGGGGCACGCCCCTGCCTATACACATAGATTGGCGCACCGCTGACCTATGTATATAGGAAGGGGCGTGCCCCTACCTATATACATGATGATGTCATGCGTACACCAGAGTGTACGCATGACATAAGCATCCTTCCCCCCCGCCCCAATCCTTTGCCGATTGGACATCCCCCCCCTCCTCAAATCCCTCCCCAACCACCACCTCACCAACCCCACCACCCACCTTCCAGACCAGCCACCGCACCCACCCGTTCCGACCCACCACCCACCCAACCCAGCCTTGCCGACCGCCGACTCAAGCCGCCGGAACGACCCAGCCGCCCAACCACCTCAAGCCAGCCGCCAGGACATTGACAAGTAAGTAGATGTCCCCTGTTTCCCCCGTTCCCCCCCGTTCCCCCCTGTCCCCCCTTCCCACCACCCGAAACCCGGCCCGCTCCTGGGCCTCGCCCAGAGGGGCCAGATGGGCCAGCTGGGCCTGGCCCAAAGGGGCCAGATGGACCAGCTGGGCCTGGCCCAAAGGGGCCAGATGGGCCAGCTGGGCCTGGCCCAAAGGGGCCAGATGGGCCAGCTGGGCCTGGCCCAAAGGGGCCAGATGGGCCAGCTGGGCCTGGCCCAAAGGGGCCAGATGGGCCAGCTGGGCCTGGCCCAAAGGGGCCAGATGGGCCAGCTGGGCCTGGCCCAAAGGGGCCAGATGGGCCAGCTGGGCCTGGCCCAAAGGGGCCAGATGGGCCAGCTGGGCCTGGCCCAAAGGGGCCAGATGGGCCAGCTGGGCCTGGCCCAAAGGGGCCAGATGGGCCACCTGGGCCTGGCCCAAAGGGGACAGATGGGCCACCTGGGCCTGGCCCAAAGGGGACAGATGGGCCACCTGGGCCTGGCCAAAAGGGGCCAGATGGGCCACCTGGGCCTGGCCAAAAGGGGCCAGATGGGCCACCTGGGCCTGGCCAAAAGGGGCCAACTAGAACCAGTGGCCCCTATGGACACATTCAAGGACTGAATAGGCCACTAGGCCCCCTCCCAACCCCCCATTGCACCACCAAATGTGCATGGGACACATCTGGGCCTAAATGGCCCCAGGAAGTCCACACAGAGGCATACCAGGCCCCACATTCCCCGTCTAAGCCCCCTAGAGATACTCCAGCACCCAAAGTGCCCCCCAAAGTCCCCGCAAGGCCTTTTTCTCCATTCCTTTCTCATATTCCCACTACAAAAGGTACTTAATTCCAGGAGCGGCAGCTGACATCTGTTTTACTTTGCAATCCAACCAACAGCAACACCGTTTTATCCACCTCCTTCAAACTTTAGACGTATTTCCACGCAACAACAATGTCTGGTGGTCATGAAAAATCACATAAGTTCTGTTTCCTCATAAGATTTATTACAATAAACCCCCTGCTTACCACTCTCCACCCCAAAACACTGCAAATCAGGTTTGGACTTTTGGCAAAAATGCACTGAGCTTGCTCAGCATCCCGCATGCAGTCCCGAGGAATACAAGTATTTTGAAGTTCTTGCCAACAAAATCAAAGCCGGATCCAAGCAGTCAGACAATGAGGGTCATGAGTCCTCAACTCTCCCAGCGCCAACAAACACGTTTGACCCCCCAGCTAGCGAAACCATCCAACATTCCACTCCTAGCGTCAACCAACCACCTCCTAACCTCAACCAATTCATTCCTTGGTTTCCTGATCTTCCCAAAGACCTCCCACCACCTCAAACAACCGCTCCACAACTGTCAGATTTTCTCTCAGCAAACAATGCGGCACAAACACTTCATTGCACACCAGAACCCACTTGAATTAACAACATACCAGCTCAATGGGACAACAAACCTGCTCCATTTGACAACGGCTTGCCCAACGTTATGAACCCGGCATATAGCCCCATCCACCCATTAAGGTCACCCAGGCGCAACAGCAAAGGCAAAAGCACCTTTCTCACCACCTCTAATGAGGCTTACCTCAATACTATAACTACCGCCATAGAATCCCACAATGCCAACCGAGCCTTGCGTACCTCATCTCAAAACCGTGATGACAATATAAACGACCCGGATGCCGAGGGGGAAACCGACCCTGAAGAATTGGGAATCAACCCTCCAGCCTCACAAGTCTCTTTGCCGTACAACCATCCTGCCACCCAACACATCCCCAGGAGCTCAACTGATCTGTCACAACGCCCACATTCCACTATTGTCAAAAGTCACCCACGCCGGGCTCTCTACCGCTATCCAACTGCAATATTTGTTGATCCTACATCCAAAAAATCCCGGCATCACACCCCAAGTCCAGACAATCCTCCCTCATGTGGTGCAAGCCCAGTCCCTCAACAGGGCTCCTCTTCCTCTCATCAACAGATTGTGCGTATTGACCCAAGGCAAACCAGCCCAAACTTCCCAAGCCACCTATTCACTCCTCACCCAACTGTCATAACGGCCAAACACTTGAAAGGCATGAAGATCTCCCGCACCGCAACCACTAATTCAGTGGACAGTTCCAGTTCAATGCCCAGCTCCATTTCAAACCCCAGCAAGAGGTCAACAGGCCCTCCTCGCCCTGCAAGGTCCACACGGGATGCATGTGAGTCATTCCCCTCTCCTCTAAACATTAAACACCTCTCAAACTCATGTCTGTCTGTCTGTTGCAGCTGTGGAACTATTTTTACCAGGCCCACTGCTTCCAAGATCAGTGGTAGAAAACTTGAACAACAATTTGGCGCGTGGCATTGCATGGTCCATCACATCAGCTGAGAAGATGATCAAGAACATCGCCTATGTCCTCAATCACCTCCCCCATATGCTCTCTCGTCATGGCCCAATGGACCACAATTTCAAGGAAAGAGTGTGGTGGGACGTTACAATAACTCTGGCTGCTTGCAAATCAGGTAATTCTCCTAGTTACTATCTATTTGATTATAAATGACACTGACTAATGTTTGTGGTGCGGTTAAGAAAAAATCCTCCACCCTGCTACTTCAATGTCTCTGATCACTCATGATATGATCAACATGGATCAGATTGAAGTTGTCCAGGCCAACAAAAGCAAGACGATAACCAACCAAACTCAGGTACACACACTGGCCTCAAACATGGCATCATTCATCTCTCCTCCTGACACAGCATACCTCCGACTTAAATCTGCTTTACATCAATGCTGGGCTTTTTGTCATCTTGAACAGCAGGGCGCCCAATGGGAACCCCTTCCACTAGATACAAAAAAGGTCCACTCTGCTCACTGGGGCTTCCAACGAACCTACGAGAAGCTGGGGAAATTCAATGCCAATTCACCAAACCTTGGCGGCCTCATGCTGGTTTCACAGCACCTTGTGGGGGCAATGTCAGCTCTGGCGTATATCTGCAGCATATCTGACTTTACCCGGCGACTTCCAAAGCATACAAGGACGGATGAGTGCTCCACAAGGAATACACCCTCTCAGATTCAGATGCTAGCTGGTCTGCTTGTTTTTGGTCCAACATCAGTCTTCACATTCAACAGACAGACTGCCAGCAATGCCAATGCTTCAGCCTTGCTAGAATTTGGGGCCAAAGTCCTTAAACAAAAGGTGGATGGTGGTATTACTCTCCCAATGCCCCACCAAACTTTAGACAATCTTTGTATATATTTTCTGGACTTCTTGTGTGCTATGGGCTTCAACAAGATTGGTGAGAATGGACTCCCCCAAGTGGATTGGGAAAGAACCTACAAAGAATTTCACCACTACTTTGCTACTCACCACCTACTCCACATTTTTTCTCAAGATGTAGAAATAGCTTTGTCCAACTATCACTTCTGACTTGTATGGTATTTGACTCTTATCCTGTGTCTCCAGCTCTACATGTTGCATGTTCTATTGATCACTTCCATCCGAATGATACATTATTTGCCTTTTGGTTTATCTTTTTCCTACATTATAGGTGTCAGTCTTGGTGTGCAACTAAAACTTATTATACATATGATATGATACTAACAACTGAAAATTGTATTAATGATCAATTAAAAGTATGATTACCTTACTTGATGCTTATATACTCATATAAATATGCTTAAAGCCCCATTAACTTCTTTAAATATGTTACATATGTAATGAAGAGTACTGGGGACTACATAATTAATTATATTAGATATTATTATTATTTGCTCATTATAAATACAAATCAGCCACTAGTATTAATCTATAACAACCAGTACTAATGTACTACAGACTGTAAGTCAACATAAATAAATAAATAAACTAATAAAATCAATAGGTGACGTGTATTCAAAGCAGGGGCTGCTGAAGTGTCACCAAGAAAGCAAAAATGGCCAAAATGTGGTCCAAAGATCCCACAAGTTGGCCAATAATACCTACAGGGTCCCCAGAGGGAACTCAAGACTAATTAAGGAGCTCTTCACCCGCCCAAAGAAGGCTCCTCAACCTTTTTTATACCCAACCCACGTATTATTAGATATACATCTTTTTAAAACAGTCTGGTAAGCTTCTTAGTAGTTATTAGCCCTGTCTTCCCCAACAACTCTACAGTGACCATCCACCACCTCCATCCACCCATCAAAGCGCCCAAAACTGTCCAGTTTCACCCTGAATATCCCCAAGATCCGTCAAGGTTTATTACTAGTAAGTAATAACCCTTTTCTTGAAGATATTCCCCACTTTCCTTTCCTGGGATTAAACCACCCCTGTTCCAAAAGGCCCCAGTGTTCCACGTACCTAAATCCTCTGCAATTTACTTGTAAGATACCTTAGAGGGATCTAAACCACCCCTGATTTATCAGGCCCCTCTGGTTTTAATTATATTAAATTTATTTAATATAATTATTACCTTATTTTTCCTATTTTTCCTCTCAATTTTATGTCACAATTCCCCTGTTTTATTTGGGAATTATAACCTTAGAACCTTACCCAGAGTAATATCACTCTTTCCTTATATCCTTGCACCACTTGTAGCTAGAAAGACTTGTCTTTGGCATCAAGGAGGCTGACAATATTCAGGAGTAATGTTGACAGCCGTTACTCTACTTTTATTTATGGGAACCAATTTAATATAGTAATTACAAATCAGAGGAGGGGTGTTACATTGGCTTGCAAGTTTTGGAGTAAAGAAGTGTGGCCGGTTCAATGATGCTCAACCAACCAGCAGCTTGGCTCTTTGGAAATGATCTAGGTATGGACGGTGGAGGGAAAGGTACTAGGCCACACTTGACTATAACATGTATCCAGTGATTCCCGTTAATTAGTGCAAGGTAGATTGGGCTGGATGGTTTGGGGTTGGGTGCAACCGTTGAAGGGAGAAACGTCATGCAGCCAGCTGCTCGGTTGTTTGTGAGGAACACCACTGGCCTATTGTATGCATTAGCCAGAATAGGACCACCATCAAGCCTGCCCATCCACTTGGAAGTGGGCACTTGTCCCTTGGGATTCTCCACGTGAATGGTGTTGTAGATCTTCTTGAACATATCTGGTCCACCTAGCTTCCTAGTCCAAAGTGCCCTGTTGATGTGCAGCTCGTGTAACATTTACAATCGCACTTGATACCACCCATTGTCTCTAGCATATGGGCCCCCGGGTTTTTCAGCAGCCAATGCATGTGCCACACTGCCTTTGGGGTTATAAGTTGATTGGACATACTTAATGACCCAAGGAGGTAACTCCTCAACCTGGGGGAGATGAGGGCAAATTCAGCATAAGCACAAGAGAGTGAGTAAATTGCTTTGCTCTCATCAGTAATCATAATGAATTCACACTATGTTCACTTACTGATTTATCAGACAGAACCTCTTTGGAGGCTTGAGCCAGTGTCCCTAAGGTGGGACCACTTTTGACAACAATATTTTCACCCTGAATTCAACCAGAAAAGCCAATCAGTTATAATGTTGACTCATTGAATGGGCTCATCCTAACCCTTGAATTTACCTCCAAAGTGGGTGGCCTGGGGGGATCATTGGCCTGAAAATCACCTTCCGTATGCAACATAGGAATAGCATCCTGATTTGCAAAAATACAACAGAACAATTAGGCCAATCACTATTAGGGGAAGCTTCTTGGTTTGATTAAAGGGGCTTACCAGGGAAGTTGACATTGAAGACCCGGCAAGAGGAATATCAATCGGATTGTCCTCTGCAAATTCACATGCATCTCCTTCAGACCCAAATGGATCTCCATCACTGCCATCAGATTGATCATTGGATGAGTCTGATACTCCACTAGATGACCCAGAATGACTGCCTTCTGCGGAGCTCCCTTTTGCAAAAGACATCTGACTCAATGCAGATGATACTGAGGGCTTTTCTTCCATATGGTGTTGGGACTTGGGCCGGTTGGAAGTGGGGGGACTTGCTTTCCGCTTTTTTGATGTGCGGCCTGGTTGGTAGTCTTTGTTGGCTGCATACTTAGATGGTAGCTGAGACTTTGGAGGTTGGCCTTGGCGCTTGGCCACACATGGTGGGCTCTGATTGTCTTCTTCAGAAGATTTTGCGGGATTGGGAGCCTTTCTTGGTCGGCCTTGCGGTTTTGGGGCGGTCAGTCTGGCCAAGGTGGGCAGCTCATCAGGGTCTTCCATTGATGAAGAGCTATCTTCTTGCGACTCTTCCAACCTTCTCCGCTGTGGAACTACTCAAGGGACAGAATAGAGCTTGGAAGGGAAATGGATGACTACACTAGTATTAATGTAAGTTATACCAAGGGTGCTGGGGTAAAGCTGCCTTCCTGACTAATGCTATGGGGATGAGTGTAACACTAAGAATAAAATAAAGGTGTGGCTAATTTATATCTATTCTTAGAAGACTAGTACTGATGAACTTACTTACTACACACACCAGGTGAGAGGAATGGATAAAAAGGGGGATGAGTTGTATAAAGTATATGTAATATAATTGTAATGTGGGGCAAGGGTTTGTTATATCTCTGGAGTCAAGATGGGCAAGCAAGAGAGGGGGCAATCTTCTTATATTGAGGTTTAAGCTGGTATTTATATTTATATATTTTATAAGGGTGATGGTAACTCTACTAAGTTATGTATACTAATTATATGGGATCTGTAATGTTGGTATATGTGGGGGTAATTTAGTAAGTCTGGGGGTCCATTTAGTAAGTCAGGGGGTCCATAAGGGAACAAGAGGGAGGAACAGGTGTCCTTATATATCTGAGAGAGAAGATGAGCCATCAGGCTAGAGAAAGGAAACAACCAGGCTATGACATGTAGCTGGTGGGAAAGGAAAATATGACAGATGAAGTAGAATAGTCAGTGACACATATGAAATGGTCATGACAGTGACAGATGAGTAGTGGAAAGGTAGAGTTTATGTATATGATGTAATATGTTATGTAGTATATAATGTGTAATATTTATTATGTATTTTGGTTGTGAAAATATATCTAATTATAATATGTACTTATTGTATTCTATACCTTGCTTTATACTATAATTTGCTTGTATTATTCTGAGTTTGCCTGTAACTCTTGAACTATGAGGAATTTGGGGGTAGTTGTAGTGGGTGACTAGGGTAAAAATGGGATGTAGAACCTGATTATGAAATAATAATAGTGAATATATGTATGGTTTAGGATTTATAAGTGATTAATTAGCTATTGAAAATATGGTAATGAAGTGGAATGGATCACCACACCGCCCCGCTTGATTCTGACTGGTCCTTGCGCGCTGTTTCCCTTTAGCTGTCTGTGCCTTTTCAATCTGAGACTCCACAATTTCTGCCTGAGTAGGATCTCGGGTTTGCACACGGCGGCTGTCATTCTTCTTCTTCCAAGGTCGATTTGGTTTGGTTGTTTGTCTGATGGGTTCTGGCTCAATCAGTGGGACCACATGTGTGTTTGCAACAAATCGACACAAATTCTTCATCAGTGCCGGAAAAGTTGTGGAGGGGTGAGATTCCAAGATCTCCTGCTTTAGCGCCTCAAAATCATTGTCAAAGTTATACGGCTCCTCATCAAGGTTCTGTAATTTAAGCAAGGTCAAACAGGATTAGCCAATGGGTTATGGAGGAGGGGGCAGATTTATACACTGACTGGTCCATCTGGGTTGTAACACAATTGCCACTGGGGATGAAAGTCAGCTGGTTCCACATCACCCTTCTCTTCAAGCAACTTTTCAATCAAGTGTGCACATGGGACCCCCATTCCCGCATTGGAGTTCCCCGTACACTTCCTGACCGGATCATCATGTTTGGCCTTCTTCATTTTCAAGTACTTATTGTACTCTCCAATAGCCAATTTGAGGGCATGGGTTGAGATCTTGGTGTGAAGCGGCTTGAAAACATTTGGGAGTCCGGATAGCCCTTTGATTCTTTCATGGCCAATTGTGACCTGTGCTTCGTCCAGTTGCCGGTCCACAGCTGATGAAATGGTTAGGAAAAGGGTAGCAAAGTCTATCTTGCCAGATGTCACATATGTTTTGAGCCAGCTATGAGCTGATTCACCTCTAGATGATGGGCGTTGATAAACGCACGCCAACGCCAACCCGCACGCCAATTTTTTTTGGTGTGCGGGGCCTACACGCAAATTTTCTTTTGGCGTGTAGGGTCTACACGCCAAAATAAATTGGCGTGTGAGACCCGCACGCCAAATAAAATTGGCGTGTGGGCCCCGCACGCCAAACAATTGGCGTGCGGGTCCCACACGCCAATTGTTTGGCGTGCGGGTCCCTTGCTCACATAATTGAATGGGAGGGCCCATTCAATTACGTGAGCGAGGCCCCTCCCGGCACGAGGCTGTATAACCTCGTCGGCCAGGAGGAAGTCCTCCTGGCCGACAAGGTTGTATAACCTCGTTGGCCGGAAGGACTTCCTCCTGGCTGACAAGGTTATACAGCCTTGTCAGCCAGGAGGAAGTCCTCCTGGCCGACGAGGTTGTATAGCCTTGTCGGCCGGGAGGACTTCCTCCCGGCCGACAAGGCTATACAACCTTGTCAGCCAGGAGGACTTCCTCCTGGCTGACGAGGTTGTATAACCTTGTCAGCCGGGAGGAAGTCCTCCCGGCTGACGAGGTTATACAACCTTGTCAGCCAGGAGGACTTCCTCCTGGCCGACGAGGTTGTATAGCCTTGCCGGCCGGGAGGACTTCCTCCTGGCCGACGAGGTTGTATAACCTCGTCGGCCAGGAGGAAGTCCTCCTGGCCGACGAGGCTATACAACCTCGTCGGCCAGGAGGAAGTCCTCCCGGCCAACAAGGTTATACAACCTCGTCGGCCAGGAGGACTTCCTCCTGGCTGACGAGGTTAGGTTATACAGCCTCGTGCCGGGAGGAAGTCCTCCCGGCTGACGAGGTTGTATAACCTCGTCAGCCGGGAGGGGCCTTGCTCACTTAATCGAATGGGCCCTCCCATTCAATTATGTGAGCGAGGGGGGACCTGCACGCCAAACAATTGGCGTGCGGGGCCCACACGCCAATTTTATTTGGTGTGCGGGGCCCACACGCTTCCCACACGCCATTTTTTTTTGGCGTGTAGACCCTACACGCCAAAAAAAATTGGCGTGTAGGCCCCGCACGCCAAAAAAAATTGGTGTGCGGGTTGGCGTTGGCGTGCGCGCTTGGCGTGCGTTTATCAACGCCCCTAGATGATGTCAGATTCCCCAAGTGCGGGGTTTTCCCAGCCCATGCAGACATGAATTGTGTGCGAAAGGGCAGAACATGGTTCTGAAGGTATTCCAGAACATTTGCTCGTTCCCTGAGGTCCACCTGAAGCTTTCCCCAAGCTGTGTCGAATGAGGGTTTTTCTGGATCATATGTAACCTCGTGCCATAGCTTCATGAAATTTGTCCATTTGTCTGCCTCGGATGCAAAAGCCTGTTTGCAGTTGGTGACAATGTTCTGATTGATGTGCCAGGCGCATAGGTTTGAGGTTGCATTTGGGAAGTGCTCCGCAATTGCCTTTCGGAGAGCCACCTCTTTGTCCGTCAAAAAGACCTTTGGAGAGCTCTCTGGTTCCCATACCAACCTGCAAGAATTGATAGGTGTATGTAAAATTACCATCAGATTATCAATCTCATACTAAAAAAGACAATCAACACACTCACTTCAACTTATTCAGAGCCCAAGAGTATGCCGCATTTTTCTCATTCCTCATGAGACAAAATCCAATTGAGAAGGAGTTGTTTGTGCAGGTCTGGCCAACAACATGCAGTAAGGGGTACTTGCAGAGGTTGGTCTTGTACGTGCAGTCAATATTAACCACATGATGGAACTTGCGAGCGAGTAACATTGATCCAGGGTGCGCAAACCATAGGTAGAGGAGCTTTCCGTCATCATCGTAAACTTCATCGTGAACCCAGTTGGAGCCTTTGAGGCATCGTAGAAGATGGTTGATGTGGGTGTCGCCGGCCCTCCGCTCTATCTTCTGCGCTGCTTTTGTGTTGTAAATTGTCCGGTTCGTGACAAACCGTCCCTCAGTCGTACTCAGCTTCCGGGCAATTGCCTGTGGTTGCAAACCAAGAGAGGCCAGTCGAGCCACCTCTGCTTGGCCCTCTGCCCCAAGTGTCTTGTTGATGGCCTTGTAGTTGTGCTGGATGACATTTTGGTTGTGAGGGACAGTCTTGCTGCGGAGATCCCAATAGTTTTTTTCACGGTTCTTGGCACATGAACAGTGGCCTGAAATCTTGAAGGCGCATCCAACTTGCTTATTACGTGATTCACGAGCCCGACAGGAGTCCACGGTGGTAGTTTCTTCTCCAGCCAGTGAGCAGGCAAGGTAAATGTTCTTCCCCGCCTTGGATTTTGAGACCGCCAGCCAATAACCATGCTCGGTGGCCCATGTGGACACAAATTTCTTCAGATCGTCAACACAGGTGAACAGGTATTCAGGTGGACCATTGGCTCTACAAAATTTATTCCCATGAGCATCCATTGGAAACAGTATGATGAAACAATGAGGCACTGACCTCCCACAGAATAGTCAAACAATCTGACATCCTCACTGGTCAGTAGGGCTTTGGGAAAAGCATTTCCATCCGGGTGATTTGGGGCCATCAACAAGTTGTTGGTGTGGTGCGCAGATGCACTGGGATCTGTAGAGCAAAACATTGGTAAGAACACCGCAAAGGACTTTTCTGAGTGAAACCTACAATCACCTTGGGGATTTTCCTCAGTCATTGGAGAGGGAACAGACATTTCCAGGGGGATTGGGGAGGGAAGAGACATTTCCTGGGCGGTTCTTGCAGGAGCCAGGACTGCAGACGGTACCACAGATGTTGTAGAGTTGGAACCACCTGATTTATCAATAAATAGTCAGCTCCCAATAAAGCAACTTTACCAGAGAAACTAAGACCCACCTTGAGCTTGATCCTCATTGGTTTGGGTGGGAAAAGAGGGAGCAGGCAGGTCATTTGCAGAAGGCAGGAAATCAGGGGGAAAAGCTGATGATTTACAGTTTTTAAGCTCTCAATAAATATACATTACAAGAGAAAGTTAGACCTACCTTGAGCAGTATTGTCAGTCATTTGAGGGACAACCAAGGAAGCCAGTGGATCAATTGATGTTGGTAGTTGCGCGGATTGGGCAGGCGGACTTAAAGAGTCAAGCAGAGAATTGTTTTCTACAGCAGATTGGTTAGTGTTGTTGTCCCAGTAGTATGTGGGCTGGTTGACGGACGGGTTGCTGGGTATTGATGCCGACGGGTTGCTGGGTATTGATGGTGGGTGTTGGATTGGTCGGGGGGCATTCCAGTTGTTGGAGTACATTTCCTGCTGTAATGTATAGGAGGTTGGTTGATTGGGTTGGTGGGTGGGAGGAATGTTTGACGTCTGGTGCAGGGTGATTGCTGGATTGTTGTAGTTTGGAAAGTTAGGATTGAGTTGGCCGGTGACTGGAATGTGATGAAAGGCTGTACTGTTGCTATAGGAGGCAGTTTGGGATGATTGGTGGGGGAGAATGTTGTTGTATGGACCAAATGATGGTATTTGGTGCCCCATATGGGGTGCAGGTTGGCCATGATTTTGAATTGGAAAGGCCATTGAGTTTGTTGGATATGCGGGGTGGCCATGGTTGGTGAAGCTGGGGTGTTGGTGTGTAGGATTATGTGTGATTGGGGGTATTGAGGATGCAACAGCATTGTGTAGGTAACTGGGGAAGCTGGGGAATTGATCAGACGTTTGAGGAGGGATGGTGGATTTGGACGGGGCATGGAACCAAGGGGGTTGCCCAAATGGGACTGGTGGTTGCGGCAGATGGAGGCAGGAGGAAGGACTGTGTGAGCCAGTTATTTAAGTAGAAGCATTGGGAAGTGTTTACATACATGCTGTGCCAAGTGAGACTTGGTGACACTAGGCTGACCACTGGCATGCATTATTGCATTAGGGTGTTGGGGGTGCGGCTGATTGTGGACGCCATATGGGTTGGGAGATACGTGGTAGTAGGAGGGGTTTTGGCCTGGCTGAGACATTTTCTGCTGTAAATAACGGCCAGCGTGAGTAATTTTGGATGATATTTACTTTGATAGACATACACTTACACTGCTGGAGGGTAATAAAAGTTGATGCGAAGAATACTTGCTGATATCTGTGCGTTCAGAGGAACAAGAAGAAATAATCAGCTGGCATGAAAATAATAATAATGAAGATGTGGAGAGATTAATTGGATCTTAGTGGAAGAACATCAAGTGCTGGTGTGCCCGTCCAGGGCTTGAACAAGGGGAATGGGGCCCTAAAATGTCAACCTTGGGCGGCTGGGAAGGGCAAAAAGGGGCCTAGGGGCCACTTTTCAAGGATTGACAGCTGGAATGAGGCTCCCTACAGTTGGCTCCTTTTGGCCAGTCATAGTGGGCCCTGTTGGCCACTTGACTAGGTCCTTTGGGGCTTTTCCCACTGTCAATACAGGGCCTAATGGGCCCTGATTAAATTATTGGTTTTTTTTATCATTATCTTTTTTTTTCTTGTTTTATTTATTTTATTTTATTTTTATTTTATTTTTATTTTATTTTTATTTTATTTTTATTTTATTTTTATTTTATTTTTATTTATTTTTATTTTATTTTATTTTATTTTTATTTTATTTTTATTTTATTTTTATTTTATTTTTATTTTATTTTTATTTTATTTTTATTTTATTTTTTTTATTTTATTTTTATTTTTATTTTTTTTTTATTTTTATTTTATTTTTATTTTTATTTTTATTTTATTTTTATTTTTATTTTTATTTTATTTTTATTTTATTTTATTTTATTTTATTTTTATTTTTATTTTATTTTTATTTATGTTTATTTGATTTTGATTTTGATTTTATTTTTATTTTATTTTATTTTTATTTTATTTTATTTTTATTTTTATTATATTTTTTTATTTTTCATTTTGTTTAATCTTACGGGGGCACAGGGGGCACGGGGGGGCTCACGGGGGCTCAGGGGAAAAAATGAAAAAACCCACTTAGGGGTTCGTCCGGTTGTTCCGTGTCAGGTCCGTTGGCTGGCTCGCTTGGATTGGGTCGGGTGGGTCGGCTTGGCTCGGCTGGGTTGGTGTGGAGGAGGGGGGGTTGGCTGTGAGGTGGGGGGGAAGTGATCGAGGATGGGAGTGAGGTAGTGGTTGCGGTTGAAATCCGCTGGGGGGGAGGGGGGGAGGGGGTGGGGGGGGGGAATACTTATGTCATGCGTACACTCTGGTGTACGCATGACATCATCATGTATATAGGCAGGGGTGTGCCCCTGCCTATATACATAGAATCGGCGTGCAAGCCGCACGCCGATTCTATGTATATAGGTAGGGGCACGCCCCTTCCTATATACATAGGTCGGCGGTGCGCCAATCTATGTGTATAGGCAGGGGAACACCCCTGCCTATACACATGAAAAGGGCGTGCGACCCGCACGCTCTTTTCTGAACAGGGTGTGTGACCCGCATGCCCTTGTCTGAACAGGGCGTGCGACCCGCACACCCTTTTCTGAACAGGGTGTGCGAACCGCACGCCCTGTTCTGAACAGGGCGTGGGACTGCACGCCTGTAGATGGGTGTGCAGCCCGCATGCCCATCTACAGGCGTGCTGACGCCCAGGGGTGGGCGTGCAGCCCGCACGCCGATAAAAAAAAGGCGTGCGGGCAGCACACCTTTTTTTTATCGGCGTGCGATGGGCGTGGGCGTGCGCCCATTGGCGTGCATTTATCAATTCCCAACTTTTCCAGGTTGAGCTCATTTCATTTCAAAGAGCACTCTAAGCAAATAAAGAACAAACAATAAAAGATAAATCAATTATTTCCTTCCCCCTTTCTCTTCACATTTTTTTCTTCTACTAGTTGTATCCTCTATATCTTTAAACACAACCAGTAGTTTCCCCCATTCTTGTGTCCGGTTTTCACTTTAGAGTCCCAGGCTCACATATGTAGAATCTTCAATGAATTAGTCTTTCATCAGTTTTTTGTGTCTTTCCAAGTGACCCTGTTCTTCATGTTGGTGGCATTCTTTGCTCCTAGGACAAAGAGATTCTTGTTCTTCTTGCTCAGAGTTGCTAGTAAAGTGCATCTTTTGATATTTAAGTCTTCATCCAAAAGTTGCTGTGTCATTTGATGGTTGTTTTCTATGTAGTTTCAAGGGCTGAGATGAGAATCTGGAAAAGGGATATGGTTGTATGGCATAGTTGCAGCCAATGTGGTTGTATGGAGTAAGAGATGGGTTAGGCTTCTACCCAAGATACTAATCTGCACCAATGCATCTACTGCATGGGAGTAGTGCTAATCCAGTTTTAACCAAATTTTAAAATCCTTTATTTAATCCTGCACCAATGTGATTGCTCTGACTGGAACAAAAATTATTTTACTTCAACATATTACACCATAGATGCATTCAGGTGCCTTCAAGACATCTTTTTTTGACACCTTGAAGGTGTCTTCTTCCAATTCAGCAACCTTTCAGCAGATGTCTTTTTCTGCAAGGCAACTTGGAAAAAAAATTGAATGCAAGCAAAGTGAAGGCCCCTTAAAGATGACTTAACATTGTCACCTAAGCCAGGCTTTCTCCAAGGCGGATCTACATCCACCTCTGAGAAAACTTCCAAACACATTGAATACAGGCTAAAGCCAACTTCAAGACACATCCTAAGCATGTTGTCATCCGGGCTGATTAATATTTCCCACAAAGTAATGCAGCCTGGCCTTCTAGGCAGGGCAGCTGGAAATCATTGGCATTAATCCTGTGCTTGATGGCAATTTTTCATGTGTTGGAGGAAAAAAGCTCCTTGGGATTGGTAGTTATTTATTGCATGTGTTGATATGTTTTTATGTATAACATGTGGCTAGCTGAAATAAGATGAAACCAAACACAGAAAAGGGGAAGGGATAGGGAAGTGGGAAACATAGTTGTCATAGATAGTGGATAAAAAGGGATGAAAAGTGAAGGGGAAGAGGGAAAATACAAAAGTGAGGAAGGGGAAGTGAAGGGGACAAGGAATGATTTAAATCAAACCCTACTAAGTATTAACAGCCAAAATACCTTGATTCTTGAGTGCAAACTATGCAGAGATGCTCTCTTTGGTTGGGAGCTGTTTCTCCTCCTTGGTCCAGTTGTTAATTGTACTTGTGCCATTCCAGAGTCAGGTATCTTGCTCAAGGATGAGGTGTCCAAACACAGAGGTAAAAACTATGGATTTTTGGCAACATACCTCAAGAATGTTTTTGATGTCTTCCCATGGACAAGAAACCTCTGCAGTGGGGTTGGCAATCTGTTTGAGTTGATTAAGATTCCTCATCTTTCTAAGATAGGCCTGGGGTGCTTGAGTAATTTGAGTATCACTTTTGATTTGAGATGGAGCAACATACTTGAAGTAAGAGTACATGGTGATGTACAAATTGTCTAAAATCTTGTCAAAATTTGGAGGTGGTATAGCTGGGGTCCCACCAGTAAACCCAATCCAAAGGACATTGGAAAAAAGAATCTTCTCACCCTTGAGCACAGTCCTGAAATGTTGATTGATTTTGGTTTTGTATCCAGTGTCTTGAACATAATTGTGTGGCATTTTTTCAGCCTTAAGAGCTGTGCTAGTTTGTTTTATAATGCCCTGAAAATATTGTGACATTTTACACAGGATAATATCCAAAGAGATGAAAATAGAAGAGACTCACCTTGAAAATAAAGAAATTAGTCCTTTTGATCTTATACTTCTTTGCTGCTTGTAAACCATAGGCCTCAATGTTGGGTTGTAATAGCACATCTCATATTCTATTGCGGATAAATAATTGAAAGGCGGGTGTGAATAATTCCCTGAGGTTTGAGGCCTAAATTTCAGGATTAGGAGGAGGTTTGTGCATAAGTTGATTTTTGAGGCTGATGAGAATTTTCATTAGCCTGAGTTCCTCTTCAGGAATCTCTGGAGTAGATATTTGTTAGCAAAATAGGAAGCTATTCAATTGTGGTGGATATGAATTACATCCAAGAGTCCCCTGAGCCCACTGAAGCATATGATCACTGATTCAGAACCAATGAAACATTGCCTGGAGGCGGGCTTGCACAGTCTTGATTGATTTGGTGTTGATCCAGCGACCAGATCTACATGATAATGAGGAATGCCGGCTGGGGGGGGACCTGAGTTGGGATCAGATAGGTTGGTGACCTCTGATAGATCTGGTTCTTTATTAGCCTCAAGTTGCAAGGACCCCCCAGTATATAATACATTGAGGAGGAACTGGCTAGACAGGATGTTGGTTGGTTTTGAATTGTTCCAATGTGGCCTTTGCAGGTAGTGGGTCTGAGAGGGTTCAACTCACCTAGGCCTACATTTTGACCTCTAGTTGAAGCTGATCCTGAGCCATTATACATATCAACTCATCAAAAAAGTTGTTGGTGGTAGGGCTTGTCCTCCCAAGGAACAAACTGGTTCTTGAAGTGCAGGGGAGGTAAATGAGGGCTGTAGGTACTGGGAGTTGCAAACCACTGCAGTGGCTCAGGCGGGTGGTGATTTGGGTTCAGAGGTGGTACAGCTGAGGGTTTTTCTGAAGGGGCTAGGGTAGGGGCGGTTGGAGGGGGTGGGGCTGTGTTTGGATAATGATGGTGGGCTCCATGTCCACAATTGGGTTGACTGGATTGATCTCTGGGAATGTCTGACATTACCCCTCCAAACATGGGCTGCATTAGTAATGGGAAACACCTTGTGTAACTATTTTTTGAGTTAGGGGACTTACCTGAATGTCTGGCTGTTTGGGGTGGATGATAGTTGATTTTGTGTGGTTGATGTTGATTGGTTGGAGGACATGTGTGGTTGATGTCAGTTGGTTGGAGGACTTAATCAGATTATGTTATCTCTGGTTTGCAGGCTGAAAAAGCTGTGGTGCACTGTCACAGGGTGGCCATACAGTATATCACACAGGTGAAACTCCCTCTGGTGTGTGAAATGTAAAACATAGTTAATGCTGCTACTCGGGGTTGTAAAATTTAGTATAGCAATACTACTATGTTCATACAATGTTAATGCTTTTGATTATACAAGACTAGCAGTCTAAATCATGCCATATTCTGGATCAGGCTACACAAGCCTACCTGTTTGGATGAAGTAATGTGAACACAGAACAGCCAACTAATACAATTTCAATTAATTCAAAAAAGCATGGGAATCTGAAACTTGTTGAGTTAACATGAAAAAATGTAGTGTGAAATCTACACAGAAAGCTTGATTAAATTTCTGACTTTTTGCCAAAGAAATCTGAAACCAGTACCATAGATTTATCCTTGTTCAAGGGTTTAAAAACTTTCCAGGAATTTGAAACTTGTTCACTGGTCTGGGGTAAATTTATTTCTGTGAAAGTTGTACTGACAGGTTGAAGTCTCTGGTTTTTGGCTGAAGGGAAGTGTAAATGGTGTACAAAACGGCATAATGTGACCAATATATTCAAGTGATAGCTACCCACCCCCGCAAACAATTTTGGCACTAGCGTAATGGCCAGGTACTGTTGTGTTGGACTTCAGTCTCTCAACCCAATAATGGGAACCATTTGCTCATGGGGCTCAAGTTGTCACCCTAAGGTTTCCAATTGTCATCCATCCCTTTTTTTTTAAAAAAAAAAGTGTAATTTTGCCATTGGCATTGCATACTATGAACATTATTTGTTTCTCCCTACAAGTTTTCAAGCTGTAAAAATTGTCAAGTATTTAGTGTTATGAGGACCTAATTTTCTGTGAGTATGCAGTAATCTAGACAAGTTGATCTACTGGGTTGTGGTGGGGGTGTGATGTTTTTAACCTCCTCAGGTTGGTTTTTAAATGGGCAACAGGTGTTGAAAGTGAAAGAGAGAGTCTTTTGGAGGAAGGGGGTTATGAAGGGGACAACCAATAAATGGTTTGCAATTGAAGGGGAAGGTGTAGTTGTCCTGGGTTGGAAGAGGTAGCAGCCAGTGGGCTGGGCTTGCCGGGATTCGAACACTGGACTCATTACTCTCCCAGGAGTGATACGCACAGGGGATTCACCGAGCTTCCGTAGGCCCCATCCATCGCTTGGCCCTCGCCTGTGCCGGAACATGTTGGCACCGGTGTATGTATTTATTTCTGCGCCAATGAATTGAGGATTAACTACTAAACGGGTCTGCAATAGATCACACGTGAGGCATGAGGTAAAGGTCAGACGAGAGCTTGAAAGGATGTGCTTAGGCCAATGATAAGTCGACAGGTGATCTGCTCATGGTGAATGATCCTTGGGTTGGTTGCACCGGTGAGCGAGAACCATTCCTCGAGGCTTTTAGTCGGGAAAGGAGGAGCGGCAAGAAAACAAACCCACTCATCACTCTTGTTATGGGTACAATACATCGGTAACGCTCCTAGATACATACACAGACAGCTGGCGCTCTCTTTTTCAGTTTCTACAAAAGCTTCTATACGAGGTTTGCATATGGGCGTAGAATCCATCGTGACGTACATAACCATTGATGTTTGCAAGCTGCTTTCGTTGTCTTTATAAATCAAGAAGCCATCAGGCATTTCCCATTTCCCAATCTTAACGTTCTGGTCAACGTCGACAGCGATCACCTGGATCCAATAATCCACATCTTTCTCGTAAATATCCTTCTTATTACTGTCGGAGAGTTCATCCTTCAAGACGGTGATTTTTCTATCTGAAGACAAGAAGAAAGATGGGACCGACCTCCGAAAAAGACGATAAGGATGTTTGCTGGCCAGAAGGTTCACATCCTTCAGACCAAGTCGCTAAACCTCCTTCTACTCTCGCCCATCAGCCTATGGGAAACTGTCAGGCCAGGTCGAAATTCACATATCAAGATGACCTCACAACACAGGCACCGAATCCGGCGAGATCCTCGACGAAGCTACCGTTGATCGATGATCTCGAAAGCAAGAAAGAATCAACCCTTGTAGACGAACACCCGTCAAAACGCGCTCAGTTGGAGGACTCCAGGGGTGTGGCTCCTCGGTCGCCTATCCACGAGAATGAAAGTTGTTCTGATCCGTTTGACGATATGGCTGTCCTGAACACCGAAATCCGAGACGATAGTGGCGAGCGCACCATAACCTTCCGCTCCGTTCTGATTGGAATGATAGCAGCCTGCCTCGGAGCCGCGATTGCAGAGGTCAGTACCACATTTAACTACCTTGATATGACCTGTACTTAACTTGCTCAACGTGGACAATGTCTATTCCCTGCAGGTTTTCATGTTCAAACCCATACACTTTGAAGTAGATGTCCTATTTCTCCAGGTATGTTCGTGTTGTGCGCCGTTTGTATTATTTTGACCAGTTGGCTTACAAATTCTTGGCAGATATTCTGTTTGCTTATGGGGCACCTTTTCGCAACGATCCCCGGACCACTTTGGTGGAATCCAGGGCCATTGGACACGGTTAGCTCGGAAATTCCTAGCTATTTGTTTCAAGAAAGACAAAGCTTATCTTAGTGTGGTCTCCGTCCAATATGTAGAAAGAGACTGTATTCAGTGTTATCATGGCAGCCTCCGCATCTGTTGGTGTGCTTGGGGTGGAAGTAAGTAAACCATTCGAGAATCAGGAAAGCAAATGTAAACGCTGATGTCATTCTCCTAAACAGACAATTGCTGCTCAAGACGTGATGTTTGAGAAAAGCATGCCTGTCGTGGTCTCTATTATCACACTACTGAGTAGTCAACTGATAGGATATGGAATTGCAGGGTAAACCCTCCTCCAAATTCATTTGAAATCAACAGGCTAATAACGGGGAATACTTGATATTTTGTTTTACCGCAAGGCTTTTGCGCCCGATCCTGGTTTACCCAGCCGAAATCACTTACCCGTAAGCCAGCTCTCCAGCCCGCTCTAAATTCTAACTTGACGGTAATTTTGACATACACGTTGTTCTAGTGGTGTCCTACCGGTTGTGGCACTATTTCAGTCCATGTCCAGCCAATCAGAAACAACTGTGAAACAAATGACTTTCTTTAAAAAAGCGATCGCAGCAGTCTCCCTTTGTAAGTCGAATTATACTTCCCACTGAATAAAATCGCGGAAAGTTGGACGGCCGACTTACCCAAATCCATTAATTACGCTAATTGCGCGCAGATGAAATAATTCCAACTTACCTTGCGCCAGCCGTTTCAGCAATTAGCATATGGTGTCTGGCTTTGCCCAAGGTCCCGGCAATAACAAATTTGTTTGGCGGCTCTTTGCCTGCCGAAGGGATGGGTAAGTCTTTGAGATTTTTTTTTTATGAATTTAGGATTAATCTTTTTTGAATCTGTACCATTTATAATTTAGGTCTCATGTCCTTCAGTGGAGATTGGACTCTGGTCGGTAGTCATTCGCCGCTTTTTGTGCCCCTGTTGGCTCAGGTAAGTTGACTCTTTCGCTCACCTATAATTCCCATGATTAAATAAATATTGGCACCTGGCCTGACATACCACATTTTCATTAACATTGTTGCAGATGACAGATTGGTTGGCCTACTTCGGATGCATTATCATCTACTCGGGTGCCTATACAGCTAATTGGTTCAGTAAGCAGGCTTAAAATCATGTCATTCTCATTAGAACCACTTGGTTGACTTTGATATCGAAGATGGAGGCCATCTTCCCTTCATTTCATACAGCATTTTCGATAAAAATGGACACAGATATAACTTGACCGCTGCCGTCATGAAGAATGGAACTGGGGATCAAGACGTGATTGACAGACTGGGCCCGCCATCTTTTGCCACTAGCTTTGTGTTATCGAAAGCATTTTTGTGTATGGCCGCATCTGCTTCTATAACGATCGGTGTATATACCAGCCTCGTCTCTTTCCTGGAGGACAGGAAGCAAATAAAGCTGAACGGGAAAATTTCAAATCCTTGTCCACATCGGGAAATAACGAAGAAGATGCCGGACTTTCCAGCTTAGTAAGCTTTTCAATCTGTTTACATTGGGACTCGTATCTGACTACTGGGAGCTGCTTGATTTGTGATAAAGTGCCTATGCTGTAATCCTTCTAGGAGCGACCGCACTAGCTTTCATATCGTGCCACTTGGCAGATTCTGGACTTTCTCCACTGGGTTTGGCAACATCGCTTTTGATTTCTTCTGTGCTCAGGTATGTGCCGCTGACCCAGGCTTACAGTCTACATAGATGATGAAGCTGAAGTATTTGTTAATTGAATTTAGCCTCGCCTCGGGATATTTCTATGGAACTCTTGGTATCCATCTTTACATCCCACGTGAGTTTATCTTTGTCCAAGCTTTGCTGGTTCTTCAAAGCATCCAAACAAAAGCTGAATGTGAGACCAAATTTTGGGTCGACCGTTTCTTTGATCAAACACAAACAGCCGTCACTCAAATGCTAGGGTATGTAAAACTCTATCGCCCTGATTTCGATGATATGATTAATCTTGCCACTCTTTTCCAGTGGTCTCATATTTCCTGGAAACGCTATCGGAACAATGTGGTTCACCATGTCAGTTGATCATTGATTCAACTTTGAAGCGTCTTCTTTTATTGTACCCGATCTGACTCTTGCTATTTTGAGAATGCAGGTACGGTTCAACTAGCGTTAAACAATGCGTGCTTATGCTTAAAGACTTGAAGCTAGGGACCTACATGCACCTTGCTCCAGTAAGACTTTTTGAGTTCTCGTTCTCCGCCCAAATATTTCAGAAGCTGATGCACACCAGCAGCTTTCCGTTGTAGTGGCTCAGCTAATTGGGACGTAAGCGATTTTTACTTCTGAGCGATCGTCTGCGGTAGAAATTTGATGAAATTGTTTTATGCAGGATCGGTGGTGGAGCCGTCCATGTTGTGGTAATGCTCTCGATAGTTAATTCACAACGCGATGTCTTGTTAATGCCCAGTGGAAACGGGATATTCAGCGTACGCCTGAGTTGGTTTGCTTGATTCAATTATGAGTTCACACTAATCCCGGACTTTCACATTTCCGGCCACCTTAGGGCATGCACTTGAGTGTCATGGCATCCCAATCAACTGCGTAAGTCAATTGGTAGTGCCGACAAACTGCTTGTACCATTTTCAATTGGGCTAACCTGCTACGCATGTTCAAATTATAGATGGGGATTGTTCAGTCGAGCCATTTATTATCCCGGGAAGATCTATGTAATACCAGATTGATCGTTTTTCGAAGTGTCCTTTGATTACCCAGGATAATTGACACGACTTCTGTTATCCCCAATCCAGGCGATTGTACCTTATTTCCTCCTGATAGGTTTCTTCGTACCAATACCTTTTATTATCTTCAATAGGTATCACCCCAAAAGTGTTTTGGCAAAAGTGAACAGCTCATTGTTTATTGCCAGCTTATCACATGGGATGTTTGGTCAGTCCTCAAGACCTTCAAACCTCCACCGATAATATCTTGAAAACTAATTCACAAATGCTCTCATTCAGGTGCAAATTCTGGGCGCTTCACAGCAGTTATTTTAGGCTTTTTATCTCAGTTCTTCATGCGGAAATATCATTTCAAGTGGTAAGTTCCACTCACGCTGTATGTTGAACGACAAAGCCATTTGGCTGAAGCAATGAAATTCCTCTCATTTCGATGATGCGCAGGTATAAAAAATACAAGTGCGTCCATTCAACAAGTTTTTCCAGCTCGAAATTAGAATTGCTACTTCTGAATAGCGAAATTACTGAAAGCTAATGCCCCAATTCATTCATTGAAAAATTATCAAGCTACATCCTATGTGCTGCTGTGAGTCAAAAAAAAGTATTTTGAGGCAGATTCCCAGTACTGAGGTTAATTAAATGCCTTTCTTCCCAGCTTGATGGAGGTACCCAGGTAACCGTAGCAGCTTTGGCATTTCTCCTTCAAGGTGGCGCTGGCTTCCAAATCAAGATTCCAACGTGAGCGTTTCTTTGAGGCGTCGAAATTAATTTGAAGTTTTTCCTAACTGCTTATAATTCACCGTTATTTTATTTGTGTATCTCCCAAAGTTACTTCTTGAATCCCAAGGGGACCCGAGATTATTGTAAATTGTTCACTTCAAATACCCCTCATTAACCTTTGTACCTCTTGCTTAATTTCAATCTCCATGTACACTGAATTTATAATCAAACAAACCAACACCCTCACTAAAACATTCTAAGCCAGATTTGACTCTACAGATTCATCTATATGAGATGAGAGTCGTGAGAGTATTGAAAGGATAGGTTGGAGACTCAGAAAATGGTTTGACAGGAATAAGTATGGTCAAGGGGTAAGAATATCCCTTGGGAGTTCTGAGATAGAGGTGTTGTATTTGAAGGAAAAAATCCAAGTTTATTGAAAATTTAGTTTCACCATAATGAACTTCATGAGTTCTTGCTGTATCTTATTGAGTTTTCAGGCAGAAAATTAAAATTTAGGAATATGTGTTTTTTATAAGCATTTGTTTTTCAATTGAGTGCCAACTTGTATTTTTGATTAAGTTTTTTTTTTTTTGAGTTTCTAAATTGGGCTTTGTTTAAGTTGTCAAATTGGGTTTTGTTTGAGTTCAAAATTTATGTTTTTATAGTTTTTTGTTTGTTCAAACCAGAAACCAGCCTCAAAGAAGGCATATGTGTGAAAACCAAAATATCCAGACAAATGTGTGGAGTAAGCAGTGTTGAGGCTGGTTTGCTTATATTAACACATCATTTCCAAGCCTGAAGCCCTCTCTTAGTTCAACACCTATACCCTCTCTTATATCTCCAGGGGAATCACCACCCCCTGTACCTTTGTATCTCAATGGACTTGTGTGAAACCTACACCTTACAGCTTTCACAAAAAAATTACACTGCTTACATAATCAACAGATCACAGCACATAAATACTCACTGTCCCCCTCCCTGTAGAGTGCTGACTTCCAACCTCTACTGAGCTATGTAAGCATTCAGTTATCATTTCATCTTTCCTTACTCACTCCTCTTTGTATTTCTTCTTCTTCTCTTCTTCTCTTCTTCTCTTCTTCTCTATTTCTCCTTTTTACTTAATTGTTTCTCTTATATTCTTATCCAGAGAGTATTATAAGCTATTTTCTTCTTCTAATATTTCCCACAACAGAAGTCTGGCAGCAGGGTAATAACTTCTTTATTTTATACTTAGTTTTCTAAACAAAAACCAAAGTAATATTTTATATAGTTATATCTGCATATTACACTTTTTAAGTGTAAAACCTTTTTAATTCCTTACAGTACACACCAAAATAAGTGGAATAGAGTGCAGTTTGTTGACACAACTGAAAGTATTACAGGAAATCAGCTACAATTGGCTTGGGAAATAGATAAATCAATTTGGAGCTGTTTCTATGCTTCCAAAAATGAAGGTATTTCATAAGAGAAGTTGAACCCATAGTTTATTGCAGAAATGAAACTAACAAATTAATATGTAGAAATAAATAATCAGAAGAGAACAAATAGATAAAAAGAAAATACAAATACCAACAGATTGACACTAGGAGTTTGGTTGAATAGAGGTTGAATAATGTAAGACAACAGAAGCAGAGCAAAGTAATACACGACTGAGAAGACTAGTTAGTTATTGAAATAGGATGAGAAGGAGGAAAAAGAGTAGTGTTAAGATCTCACCTGACAGAAAATATGAGCTTGAAGTTTGAGAGAAGAGATAGGAAGGAAAAGAATAAGAAAGAGGGAGAATGAGAATGATGGCAAGTGAGTTATTGTTTGTAGTTGATGATTTAGGATGATTGTTTGAGTGAGGTTGATTTGGAAGATGGTCTGAAGAGTTTTAGTGAGAAAGGTGGAAGAGAGATTGAAAGAAAATGAGACAAAAAAAGAGAGAGAGAGAGAGCAGAAATGTCACAGATGACCTAAGAGTGTGAGAGCTGGATGGAAAAGAGGAATGTGAATTTTTTATTTCAGGAATCTGTGCCAGTGGAAATTACTGGAGCTTATGGATAGAATTGGGGCCGGCTGTAATAGCTCCAGTGAAAAGAAAGGATCTGGTAATTTTGAACAAGGTAGTGAATTTGGTAGTAATAAAAAATTTGAAGCTATTCATGCAAAATAGCATTCAGCTGCCTCTGTGGAGGTAGGAGGTCTTGCAAATAGTTATTGTTACATTAAATTCTCATGCATTCTTAGGTGATTTGAAGGTTGAAGATACTCAAAGAGTTTGGGAGGGTTTTTTTTTGGAAAAGGGAGTTCTTCCTTCCCAGAATTTCAGAAGGGGAAGGCAATTTTCCTATTCAAATTTTGCAGCAAATTTTTAGTGTTTAATCAAATCTTGATAAGAGGAGGTAGCAGGAAGAAGAGAAAAACATGTTTATGTTGAGGGGAATAAAAGAGCGGAATCCCCTAGATATTTCTTGTGAGATTATGGCGAGACTTTTTAATGGAGATATGTCTGGTGAGATTCAAACTCATGGCCTCAGCTATGCTGAGACACATTATAGAGTGCTTTCTTTACCAACCAGGCTACATATGCTTGTGATACCCAGGGGTTGGTTGGTTGTTCTCATGGTTAAACTGGTGGTAAATAATGGTAGCAGACTAACAGTTAAATCAAAAGATTATGGCAGTGGTATTGAGAATCTTTCACATTAGATAGTGTCTTGAGAGGATGGATCTCAATCAGCTTTCAATCACACCAAAAAAAGAAGCATCATCCCAAGGTTACAGATTGAATGAGTAGAAAGAAGGTTCCCAAGATTAAAAGGTGGGCACTAGGGTATGAAACAGCCATGAGAATCACCATTTTCAATTTTTCAATGCTTTCCCCAATTATGGTAGAGGGTTTAGTCAACCTACTAAAAGATGGCAGGGTGGAGAAAGAGGGAAATGCTGAAAACACAGAAGTTGATGTACAGAGTGCAAAAACAATTACCCTTGGAAAGATGTCAGCCTGGGTGTGGAACTAACCGTGGTTATAGGTTGTAACTAAGGTAGGTTGATGGTTTGAAGTGGTTTGGGTAATGGTTAAGTCCTGTAAATAAGGAACTTCCTCAATCAGTAAGTCTTGTCTGAGAGGCTTGCTCTAATTGCTCTAATTAGGTGCATCCAAATCAATACAAAGTATTAATAGGCATCCAAGGAGAGACTCAACTTGGGTTCGTGGTGACTACCTTATTGAAGGTAGGTTGTGGCCAATTCTTGAGGTAATAACAGTATTAAACTATAGATTATCCAGAATTGGGGGATTGTTGGAGAATGGGGAACTAAGCAAGGAAAATAACTCTAAGGTATGTACTGTGCTGTGGTGTTCTAAATATTCTCTGGGGGATAAACAACTGTTTACAGTCTGTTTATATATTGTAAGAGCTCCTCAGGGGGAACTGTGAGTGCTTCCAGGACCTGGGAGGTACTGTGGAACTTCAGGGACAAGACAGATCCTTTTGGGAGGATTCGTTAATGTTTATGATGTGATTTCTACTAAGGCTGTGTTATGGGACACATCTTGGATCAGTAATCCTTATTGTGATTGGATCACATCATGAAATTTGTATTTAATGATCTGTTATTAATATTATTAAAGATAATAACTTATAATGATGTCATTTATTATTGTTACATCTTATAAGTATTAATTATTATAATATTAATAAGTTCTTTTATTAATAAGATATTAAAGTACATATCTTATACGTGAAATATTCCAATGTTAAGGAATGTGGGCGTAATCAGAGGGAAAAGAGTGACATCTGTTACTCTGGATATTTCACGTGACAGGAGGGCAAAGGGCCTACAAGTTATGTACCTTGTATAACAGGAGTACATAGCTTAACCAGAATTATTCATATGTTATTAATGAATATATTATTAAAGTATTTATATTGATTATTGTAATTAATGTACTGTAATAATAATAGTAATGTAATACTAATGGATGTATAATAATAATAATAATAACTACAAAATAGTAATTATTATTAAAGGTAATAATAATTAATATTGCATGGAGTTATTTTAAGGAAATAATATTAATAATCAGTAATAAGAATAAATAAGAGTAGTAATTATTATTATCTCTAATAATAATTGATCATATTTGCAGTTACGTGGTACATGTCAGGTACTGTGATATGTACTCAGTGGCTGACAAAAGATCTGTACTTACTCCCTTTGGGGGCTGTAGCCTGTCCTTTGGGATACATCAAAATTCACATATGGGATCAGTTTTTGTAGGCTATGATTTAAACAGGATCAATGATCAGAATCAAAACCTATCCTAGCAGAGTTTCCAAGTGCAAAATTCTGGTGCTTAGGAAGTCAAAAATTTCAATTCAAATTCTGAGAGGGTTCCTGTCATGCGACCAACCCAACGTACAGATGGGGATTTGGTTGATCGAAGCGCAAAGGGGACTGGGGAATGAGTTGAAGATATTCTTCGAAGCAACTCGAGGATATCTTCGAGTCAAAGTATTCTCGAAGATAACTTCGAGACTAGCTTCGAAGATGCAATGTGAGTAATAAGTACTGGGCTCAAATCAGACTCGGATTTAATCAGGGTGATGACTGATTAAGGAAGGTAACGTAAAACAATATTATATTAATTAAGTGAGGAAAAGGGAATGTAGAGAAAAGTACAGTTGCTTTTATAGACAAATATTGACATGAGGTTTTCGTGTGAAGATGAGTAAGGAAAGTATGTACTCGAAGTTGTAAGCGCCAAGCTGAG
Source organism: Puccinia hordei (assembly GCA_007896445.1). NCBI lineage: Eukaryota > Fungi > Basidiomycota > Pucciniomycetes > Pucciniales > Pucciniaceae > Puccinia > Puccinia hordei. Next base: position 135,382 of record RDRW01000294.1, read on the forward strand.
GGTCGAGGCATTTGAGCTAATCCGAGTTAGGGTTATTGGATAAGCGTCGAATAGCCGTCGAATCACCAGAAGGGGAAATCTTCGAGTCAGGGACCGGATCGGGTAATGAGGTTTGAATGTCCCTTTGATTAAGTGTCACACATTTGGTCCTTGAAAGTTCGAAGCTGAGTCTTGCATTCGAAGTTCGATGCATAAGGAAATGCTGAGCCGTGTGTGGCTGAGACTGAGAGTTGCAGTGTGAAAGTTCCAATGTGAAGTGGATGGAATTTTGGCAGCAGAGATATTTGAGGTAGCTTGTGTGCAGAAGTATTTTGCTTGGTTACCCAATAAGGCAAAATTATTTTGGGGCGTTGATAAACGCACGCCAAGCGCGCACGCCAACGCCAACCCGCACGCCAATTTTTTTTGGCGTGCGGGGCCTACACGCCATTTTTTTTTGGCGTGTAGGGTCTACACGCCAAAATAAATTGGCGTGTGAGACCTGCACGCCAAAAATGGCGTGTGGTTCCCACACACCATTTTTTTTTGGCGTGTGGGCCCCGCACGCCAAATAAAATTGGCGTGTGGGCCCTGCACGCCAATTGTTTGGCGTGCGCTCTCACACGCCAAACAATTGGCGTGTGGGAGCGCACGCCAAACAATTGGCGTGCGGGGCCCACACGCCAATTGTTTGGCGTGCGGGTCCCCCCTCGCTCACATAATCGAGTGGGAGGGACCACTCGATTACGTGAGCGAGGCCGGCTGACGAGGTTGTATAACCTCGTCAGCCGGGAGGACTTCCTCCCGGCTGACGAGGTTATACAACCTCGTCAGCCAGGAGGAAGTCCTCCTGGCCGACGAGGTTGTATAGCCTCGTCGGCCGGGAGGACTTCCCCCTGGCCGACGAGGTTGTATAGCCTCGTCGGCCGGGAGGACTTCCTCCTGGCCGACGAGGTTATACAACCTCGTCGGCCAGGAGGAAGTCCTCCCGGCCGGCGAGGCTATACAACCTCGTCGGCCAGGAGGAAGTCCTCCTGGCCGACGAGGTTGTATAGCCTCGTCGGCCGGGAGGACTTCCTCCCGGCTGACGAGGTTATACAACCTCGTCAGCCAGGAGGACTTCCTCCTGGCCGACGAGGTTGTATAGCCTCGCCGGCCGGGAGGACTTCCTCCTGGCCGACGAGGTTGTATAACCTTGTCGGCCAGGAGGAAGTCCTCCCGGCCGACGAGGCTATACAACCTCGTCGGCCAGGGGGAAGTCCTCCCGGCCGACGAGGCTATACAACCTCGTCGGCCAGGAGGACTTCCTCCTGGCTGACGAGGTTGTATAACCTCGTCAGCCGGGAGGAAGTCCTCCCGGCTGACGAGGTTATACAACCTCGTCAGCCAGGAGGACTTCCTCCTGGCCGACGAGGTTGTATAGCCTCGCCGGCCGGGAGGACTTCCTCCTGGCCGACGAGGTTGTATAACCTCGTCGGCCAGGAGGAAGTCCTCCCGGCCGACGAGGCTATACAACCTCGTCGGCCAGGAGGAAGTCCTCCCAGCCGACGAGGTTATACAACCTCGTCGGCCAGGAGGACTTCCTCCTGGCTGACGAGGTTGTATAGCCTCGTCAGCCGGGAGGAAGTCCTCCCGGCTGACGAGGTTATACAGCCTCGTGCCGGGAGGAAGTCCTCCCGGCTGACGAGGTTGTATAACCTCGTCAGCCGGCCTCGCTCACGTAATCAAGTGGTCCCTCCCACTCGATTATGTGAGCGAGGGGGGACCCGCACGCCAAACAATTGGCGTGCGGGGCCCACACGCCAATTTTATTTGGCGTGCGGGGCCCACACGCCAATTTTATTTGGCGTGCGGGGCCCACACACCAATTTTATTTGGCGTGCGGGGCCCACACGCCAAAAAAAAATGGCGTGTGGGAACCACACGCCAGTTTTGGCGTGTGGGAACCACACGCCAGTTTTGGCGTGTGGGAACCACACGCCAGTTTTGGCGTGTGGGTCTCACACGCCCTTTTTTTTTGGCGTGTAGACCCTACACGCCAAAAAAAAATGGCGTGTAGGCCCCGCACGCCAAAAAAAATTGGCGTGCGGGTTGGCGTTGGCGTGCGCCGTTGGCGTGCGTTTATCAACGCCCTTATTTTGGGGTGACTGTTCTTGTTTAATTTTAAAGCCAAGCTTAAGTTTTTTAAATCAAGGCAGAAGAAAGTAACCATGGTGGAATTACCAGATGTTAATAGTTTTGAGACCACCATCTTCCAACCTCAGTGACAGAGTGGTGTGAGACTTTTAATAAGCTCTTTTGAATGAATTTGGAGAATTATGTATGGGTAAACTCCTGCCTCTGTGAAAAATAAGGCTGTCATCACCCCAGCTAAGCTGGAAGAAGAAAGTGGTCTGGTGTAGCTGAAAAATTCTTTAACAAGTTAATCAAGTATATTGGTGTCAGCCCTAGAGATAATCCAGAGTATCCTAAAGACTGAATTTAATGTAAAAAATAATAAAATATTGTATTAATAATAATATATCCTAGAATATTATTACAGAAATCAACTTTTCATACAAAATTAGGAGGGGTACCTCACTCAAACCACCACCAAATTCCAACCCCTTCTATTACTTTACCATATCTCAGAAGGTACTTAGTAGGAGATGGAATAACCACAAAAAAAATAGATTATAAATTGTTGTAATAAAAGCTGAGAGACAATAAAACTTATGTGCATAAATACTTAAAGTTATGCAAATAAAAAAGGAAATTACATAAGTGCGTGGTAATTTCCCAGTATTATTCTATTATTAGAAGTGTCCCATGATGTGATTGGTTATACATACATGTCATGAGGTCATGGGGATATAGATAATACTGTACTCAAGATAATACAATTCCCATTACATCACAGTACATTTGAATTGTAATACATTAGAGTAGAATTTAACATAATATTCTAGAACCTTCCACAAAGAATCTCTAGAATATAAAAGGAGGCCATTTCTGGCCTAGGATTGGTTCCTCAGCATATTCCCCCAGTACCACATTAGTAAGTACCCTGAATATTCTCCTCCTACTATTAGAGTAGTGTATCCCCTTTTATCCAACCCAAACTTTTATTACTGGAATTAGTCTCAAGTTACCTTAGAATTCCCCATCCTTGGCCTTGATCTATTCCTTATAAAGCAGTTTCTGCAAGACTACCACCTCTGACAGTAGCCAATCAGCTTAAGTGCTTGCCAGCTGCTTAATAGCAATTTATATTGCTATATCTTACCCAAAAAGACAAAGAATAGCCAAACCTATATGGTTAACTATTGGTCTTCTCCAATTGATTGATTTGTATATCAAATCTACAATTATAAGGAGTTTTAGGTTATCCTCTGTGCATAGTTTGGACACTATAGAGAGAATAAAGTACATATTTATTCAGATAAACTTTCATCACAGTGACAGTACCTGGCTTATTTATAGAAATTAAACCAGTGTTTCATACACATAGCTGACAATTGGTGCTGAATTTTCCTGATGTATTACAAAGGGTTTAGCATTTAATAAGTTTTTAGAGAGTTTAAAATGTAATGATTTATTTTGATCAGGTGGGAGAATGAATCCTCTTGTCTGATATCATGAGAAGAATAAAGAGAGCCTCTCCTTATACAGTAAGATGTGAGGCATTTATATTAGGGTTATAGTTCAATGAGGTTCTTTATCTGGTAGAATTTTACAAATAAGAGTTTTTAGATGGAATACCATTCAAAATTCAGCTGTGTACATTGTGGCAATTTAATCATGAGTAAATTTAGCTAGTGATCTACTTACATGTGTTGCTTAAAATTGTTGGCCGGGAGGAACTCCTCCTGGCCGGCGAGGTTATACAACCTTGTTGGCTGGGAGGAACTCCTCCTGGCCAACAAGGTTATACAACCTTGTTGGCTGGGAGGAACTCCTCCTGGCCAACGAGGTTATACAACCTTGTTGGCTGGGAGGAACTCCTCCTGGCCAACAAGGTTATACAACCTTGTTGGCTGGGAGGAACTCCTCCTGGCCAACGAGGTTATACAACCTTGTTGGCTGGGAGGAACTCCTCCTGGCCAACAAGGTTATAAAACCTTGTTGGCTGGGAGGAACTCCTCCTGGCCAACAAGGTTATAAAACCTTGTTGGCTGGGAGGAACTCCTCCTGGCCAACAAGGTTATACAACCTTGTTGGCTGGGAGGAACTCCTCCTGGCCGGCGAGGTTATACAACCTTGTTGGCTGGGAGGAACTCCTCCTGGCCAACAAGGTTATACAACCTTGTTGGCTGGGAGGAACTCCTCCTGGCCAACGAGGTTATACCACCTTGTTGGCTGGGAGGAACTCCTCCTGGCCAACAAGGTTATACAACCTTGTTGGCTGGTAGGAACACCTCCTTGTCAACAAGGTTATACAACCTTGTTGGCTGGGAGGAACTCCTCCTGGCCAACAAGGTTATACAACCTTGTTGGCTGGTAGGAACACCTCCTGGCCAATGAGGTTATACAACCTTGTTTGCCGGGAGGAACTCTTCCTGGCCGACAAGTTTATACAACCGTTTCAGCCAGGAGGACCTCCTCCCGCCGGGCGTTGATAAATGCACACCAACGCCAACCCGCACGCCAATTTTATTTGGCGTAAAACAAAAAAAAAGAAAAAAGAAAAAAAAACCAAAAGATAACCAAAAAAAACCCAAAAAAAAACCAAAAATAAAACCAAAAATAAAACCAACAGCAAAACCAAAAATAAAACCAAAAATAAAACAAAAATAAAAAACCAAATAAAAACCAAATCAAAAAAAAAATTAAAAATTAATAATGAGTAAAAATGAGTAAAAAAACCCAAAAAAAACCCAAAAAGAAGGGAATTTTTGGGGTTTAATTTTGGGGGAGAAAAAAAGCCCACAGGCCCATGGCCCTCTCCAAGACCCAACTGGCCCAATAGACAGGGCCCAATGGCCATGACAAGGGGCCCACCTCTCCCCATCACCTCCAGTGGGCCCACAGGCCCACTTTGATGCTCCAAAGGAGCAATAAAACATTCAAAGGGGCCATTCAAACCCCCCAGGGAGCTCAAAGGGCCCCATATGAGCCCCAGACGCACACCATCCCCCCCAAAAGTGGCCCATCTCAAACACATCTCTTCCTATTTCTATTTTTTTTTCACCATAGATATAGTAACACGTGCTGACATACTCTCCCATTCAAATGCCAACAGATTCCGCACAATTCACCAATTTGACTTCAACAATCAAAAATGTCTTCACATCAGACCAGTGAACTAGGACGTGAGATTCATTCCTTTATTTTGTGTATAATATAAGTAGCTGGCTCACTCCCACCCTCCCTCCCACCATTACACAGGTTTTGATCTCTGGGAAAAATGCACAGAGCTGGTGCGGCACCCTGCGTTGAAACCAGATGAACGTGAAAGCCTGGAGAATTGGGCCTCTAAAATAAAGGCTGAATACAAGCAGTCAGACAATGAGAATGAAAAGGTCTCCAGAACCCCAGCGCCGGCTAGAAACACCTTAGGCGCCACTAGGCCTGCTCCACCACAGTCCCACCCACGCCCTGAATTTGCAACCTTTTCTCATTTTTTATTTCTCATTTTTTGTAATTTTTTTGATTTTTTTTTTGATTTTTTGCTGATTTTTTTTTGAATTTTTTTTTTTTTTTTTGTTTTTTGTTTTTTTTTGATTTTTTTGATTTTTTTTTTTTTTTTCATTTTTTTTTATTTTATTCCTTTTTTTATTTATTTTGGGCATTAATAAAAAAACCCGGTTTTTCCGCGTTTACACCCGGTTTTCTGCGCAGCTGCGGCTGCGCAGTGCACCCGGTTTTCCGCGCAGGCACCCGGTTTTTTTTAATTTTTAATTTTTATGCAAATAGCATACGGAGGGCGGCATTTGATGCGCGTGACCCCAAAACAAATAAAATAAATAAATAGAACAAGGAAAATAAACAAAATGATATAAAATTAAATTAATAGAATAAATGAAATGAATAAATTAAATAAATAATGATTTATGAATAACGCAACCTCCCCAATCATCCTCATTCAATATTTTATTTAAAAAAAATAAAAAAAATAAGTAAAACAAGTAAAATAAACAAAACAAAACAATATAAAATAAAATAAAATAAAATAAAATAAAATAAAATAAAACAAAATAAATGGAATAAATGAAATGAATAAAATAAATAAATAAATTAAAAGCAAGAGACATAATTGCAAGTTAATAATTTATGAATAAATAATAAATGTAATAAACAAAATGTAACACTCATCAAGTTAATAATTTATGAATAAATTATAAATGTAATAAAGTTAATAATTTATGAATAGATAATAAATTTAATAAACAACATGTAACACTCAAAGCATTATGCAATGTACCATACCTCTGTGTATCATTGTATTTCCATTTCTTTGTCATGAAATCTGATAAGAAGTTAATTTTATAATCAGTATTTGTTTCCAATGAATTCTTCACCCTCTAAAGTGTATGAATCCATTTAAAAACTCCCTGAATATCTTGAAAGACAGACGTGAAGGTGTTTGGAAATAAATTGAGTCCAAAAATCATAAAAATCCAACAAGTGATTCAAAAAGAAAACTGTTAGTCACATTAAATTCTACACCCCTTAAAGTGCTTTAAAAAAGTTTAAAATGTTGAGAAATCCTGGAAATTAAGCTGTGAGGATTTTTTATGAAAAAACCAGGTGGATTGGCCAAAAAAAATAGAAGACATAGTTTTTTTGCAAAACAAAAAATTACCATCAAATTATAAACCCCCGTAAGTATGATAAATAAATTTAAAACTTTGAAAAATAATGAAAATCCGCCCGCAAAAAATTAAATTAAAAAAAACCGGGTGGATTGGCCAAAAAAAATAGAAGGCATAGTTTTTTTGAAAAATAAAAATTACCATAAAATTCTAAACCCCTTTAAATATGATAAATAAATTTAAAACTTTGAAAAATAATGAAAATCCGCCCGCAAAAAATTAAATCATAAAAAAACCGGGTGGATTGGCCAAAAAAAATAGAAGACATAGATTTTTTGCAAAATAAAAATTACCATAAAATTCTACACCCCTGTAAGTATAATAAATAAATTTAAAATTTTGAAAAATAATGAAAATCCGCCCGCAAAAAATTAAATAAAAAAACCGGGTGTAAATGCGGAAAACCGGGTGTACTGCGCAGCAATTTGGACGTCGCCGCTGCGTAAAACCGGGTGTCAACGCGGAAAAACCGGGTTTTTTTATTAATGCCCTTTATTTTTGTTTTATTTTGATTTTTTATTTTTATTTTTATTTTTTATTTTTTTTATTTTTTTATTTTTAATTTATTTTCAATTTTTTTTTTTTTTCGGATTTTCAGACTCACCACTTTTTTTGATTGAATTGGTGAGCGGTGCTGTGTTTGTTGTGGTTCTGGTTGAAAAAACCGGGACCATGAGCGAGCCCCAGTCGGGAATCAGACTCAGGCTCGCTCACGTAATTGAATGGGCCCTCCCATTCGATTATGTGAGCAGGGGATGTGTATATACCCATACACATAATACATGTATGTATTATGTGTATGGGGATATCGCATGCAATATCCCCCCACACACCAAAAATTGCACTGCCAGCATAATTGCCTAGGTTGAGTTCATCCCAGTTAAACTAGGATGCAAAAAAACCAATTTAAAGTAGGTTGACCTCAACCAATGAAATATAAAACCAAGGGGGGTCCCTTGGATTTATGTTTCATCAGTTGATTTCAACCAAGTTTAAATTGGTTGAGTGCATCCCAGTTTAACTGGGATGACTTCATCCTAGGCAATTATGCTGGCAGTGTTGGCGTGTGGGACCCGCACGCCAAACAATTGGCGTGTGGGACCCGCATGCCAAACCATTGGCGTGTGGGAGCGCACGCCAAACAATTGGCGTGCGGGCCCTACACGCCAATTTTATTTGGCGTGCAGGGCCCACACACCAAAAAAAAATGGCGTGTGGGAACCACACACCATTTTTGGCGTGCGGGTCTCACACGCCCTTTTTTTTGGCGTGTAGACCCTACACGCCAAAAAAATTGGCGTGTAGGCCCCACACGCCAAGAAAAATTGGCGTGCGGGTTGGCGTTGGCATGCGTCTATCAACGCCCCCTCCCGGCTGACAAGTTTGTATAACCTCGTCAGCCAGGAGGAAGTCCTCCTGGCCGACAAGGTTGTATAACCTCGTTGGCCAGGAGGACCTCCTCCCGGCTGACAAGATTGTATAACCTCGTTGGCCAGGAGGACCTCCTCCGGCTGACAAGTTTGTATAACCTCATTGGCCACAGCCGACGAGGTTTGTCACACTCTGTGATGCCAAGGACTAAGATCCTTCTAGCTAAACAGGGTGGAAGGATAAAATAAGGGTGGTAATATGGTGTTTTAAGAGATATAAAAAATATATTAATATATTTTTTAAGGAGGGGCCTGAAAGCAGGGGTGATTTAGTCACCTCCACAGGTTTTTGTGCAAAATCAGAGGAAATCAATAACCTGATACAACTGGGGCCTGAAAGCAGGGGTTGATTTGATCCCAGTACAGATTGCTAGAAGGGCAAAAACTCCTGAAAGAAAAGGACTTACTGTTCTGTTATTTTCTTGAAGTAAGGGGATATTCTAGGGTTAACCGGACAGGCTCAGGCGGTTGGGTTGATGTGCTAAAGATTGGGCAGTTGGAAAAAAAGAGTGTAGGATGATCAAGTCTATATATCTGAGCCTGTGTCTCTTGAGTGACAGCAGAACACAAGGATGGGGGAATAAGTAATGAATTACTTAGTAGAAAAAATGTAAAAAAAGAGTTGTAAAAAGAATAAAGAAGATCTTAAAAGATCTGAAGAGCTGCAAATTGAGGGTCAGACTCTTCTTCCACAACAGAAACTGGGAGAAGGTGCCTGGTCAAAGGAAACTGAATCCAGTCAATCTTTTTTTGGTCAAAGGAAACTGACTCAAGGATTCTTAGATGGAAACCTGGTCAATTTTCCCTGGATAAAATCAAAAAAACAACAAGGGGATAAGATCAAAAATGGTCAAGCAATGTATTTCTGGTTAAGGCTTTAATTAAGCAGGTTTATGCCAATAATGGGGAACCAATGATGTAGTAGAAAAATAGAGATGGGGGAGGATAAGATGGAACAGACAGACTTGGGATAAGGGAAGATGGAATGAGTTGAAGAGGCAGCAGAAGAAGGGATTCACTGGTTGATTAAATGACAGTAGAACTGGGAAATAATCAGAAAAGTGAGGGCCTTACTTAATATTCCAAAACCTGAGTATGGAAGCTGCTGGAGGTCAACTGATAAAAGTCCTTTTTCCTGAAGTGTGTGGTTGTTGTGTGTTATTCTGGAGTCTGTGTATCTTCTGGGGTGTAGAGGATACTCAGACTCAAAAATTTTCATAGTTTGCTGACATAATCAGTGCTTCCTTATGGTCAGCTTGCATCTGAAACACTGTGCAGCAGTGTTTAGAATAAATTCACTAATAATTCACTAACTATATGAAGGAGTAAGATATGGAGAAAATGCTCAGTTTTAACTAGGGTTAAAATATGATGGGGAAAAAGAATCTGAAGTCAAAACAAGGGAAAAGACAAAACTGTAAAAGATATAATTATGTTTTGGTCTTAAATTGTGCTTAAGGAGGACTTGTAGGCTAATTGTATTAGCTCTGGGGCTGAAAATAAAGACAAGCTTACAGGGCAGGACACTGGTTACTATAACTGGGGTGTTGATAGGTGCACGCCAACTCCAACCCGCATGCCATTTTATTTTGGCGTGCGGGTCTCACACACCTTTGTTTTGGCGTGCGGGGCCTACATGCCAAAAAAAAGGGTGTGTGGGAGCGCACACCAATTTTTGGTGTGCGGGTCCCACACGCCAATTTATTTTGGCGTGTAGGCCCCGCACGCCAAAATAAATTGGCATGGGGGTTCCACACGCCAATTTTTGGCGTGTGGGATATGTATCACGTAATCAAACTGGTGGACTTGTTTGATTACGTGGGAAAGTCCCCGCATGCCAATTTTTGGCGTGTGGGGAACCTCCTCGGCCAGCCGGGAGGAACTCCTCCTGGCCGAAGAAGTTATACAACCTTGTCAGCCATGTGGAACTCCTCCCGGCTGACAAGGCTATACAACCTCGTCGGCCGGGAGGAAGTCCTCCTGGCTAAAAAGGTTATACAACCTTGTTGGCCAGGAGGGTAGTTAATTTTTTTTTTGTTAAGTGGATTTACCATGGGAAGGAGTAAATTTAAGGGGGTACTTTGGCTGGGGTACCCTATGTCATTTTAGGTGTAAAATAAGAATATTGAATAATATTCTGTTATTTATATGTTTTTTATTGTTTTTATTTGTACCTTTTACAGTTATTGTGGTGTGAAAAGTAGCAATGTCTCTTTCATAAGTATTTTTGTAATAATGTCTCTTTCATTTTACCTTGTATTATTTCTTTTATTAATTCTTATATATTTATATATTTTGTTTATATATTTTTAGATGCTAGTCAGGTTGTCTCTGACATAGTAGCAAGCTGAAAAGGTTGTATAACCTTGTCATCTGGGAGGAACTCCTCCTGGCCAACAAGGTTGTATAAGCTTTTTGGCTGGGAGGAACTCCTCCAGGCTGACAAGGTTATACAACCTTGTCAGCCAGGAGGAAATCCTCCTGGCCAAGGAGGTTGTGTAACCTTTTCAGCCAGGAGGAGTTTCTCCTGGCTGAAAAGGTAGTACAACCTTGTCGGCTGCGAGGAAATCCTCCTGGCCAACAAGTTTGTATAACCTCATTGGCCAGGAGGATTCCCTCATTGCCAACAAGGTTGTATAACCTCGTTGGCCAGGAGGAAATCCTCCCGGCAGACAAGGTTTCCCACACGCCAAAAAATTGGCGTGTGGGACCCGCACGCCACTAATATTTGGTGTGGAGGGCCTACGGCCAAAAATTGGTGTGTAGACCCTACACACCAATTTATTTTGGTGTGTAGGCCCCGCACGCCAAAAAAAAATTGGCTTGCGAGTGGGCGTTTGTCAGCTTGCTACTATGACAAGAGCAACCTGTCACAAGTTTTCTAAAAAAATTATTGTAAAATACATAGAACATCAAATAATAGTTTGAAGATTATTTGATATTCTGAATCTACATTAAATATAACCTTGGGTACCTCACTCACAGGTACCCCTAATTCTCACTCCTTCACTATGTAAATTAGCAAAGAAGAATTAGCAAGTACCTTTAATAAAAAGGCACTTGCATTAAATTAAATACTTATATATATACATATGCTTAAACCCCAGTTCCAGTCACGGAAATGAGGTGTTGTGTAAATTAGGGGAGATAGTGTAAATACACTGTGTTTTACTCAAACCCCGCGTACCACAGTCCGCAGAACTTGAAGTTCAACCCGCGTGACTGAAATCCCGCATCAAAAGTTGGGATATAAGCCCCCGCGCAAGCATCAATCCCCTCACAGGCTCCCAGCTTGGCACGCGGACTCCACAGTCACTCAGGTACACCCAAATCAACAAATACACGCCCCGGGATTAAACCACCCCTGATTTATCAGGCCCCAGTGTTCCAGGTACCTAAATCCTCTGCAATTTACTTACAAGATACCTTAGAGGGATCTGAACCACCCCTGATTTATCAGGCCCCTCTGGTTTTAATTATATTAAATTTATTTAATATAATTATTAACCCATTTTTCTCTCAATTTTTACGTCACAATTCCCCCATATCTTTTGGGAATTGTAACTTTGTACCTTACCCAGAGTTTATATACTCTTTCCATCTATCCTTGCACCACCTGTAGCTAGAAGGACTTGTCCTTGGCATCAGGGAGGCTGACAGCGTTGGTGTGCGTTTATCAATGCCCCAGTTGGAGATTGGTCTCTTCTTGAGTCTGGGGAATCACTTAGGGTTTATGTGGACTTGAACTCAGTTTGGAATCATCTAATTCATACAGAATCAAAATCATCTTTTATGCACAACTCTTCTGCAGCAGACCAAAATTTATTATCCAAAAGTTGCATGCATAAAAAAAAGAGCTTGCGGATTGTGCACAACATCCAGAAGCTTAAATTTGTAAAAATAAAGGAGGCAGGCTTGCCACTGAGGATAAGGAAGTTTGTGGAGAATATGGCTGGCCAATTTTGCACAAGTTAGTAATTTTAATTGAAGGCTATGATAAACAGGATGTTCATCAAAATTTAAGAATCATGGTGGCTTTTGGGAATAGTTTTTTGTGGATTCAGCTCACATGGATTTTGCAGAGAAAACAATGTAGCAGCAGTTTACTAGGCTTCAATCTTTTGGATTTTACAGGAAAAAATTCTTGATGTAGTTCATATTTTTAACAATGATACAGAAATCAAGGGTCCCAAGGCAGAATTCAGAGGAGAAGTGTTATTGGAGAATCCATATATTTTTGTTTTTTCAGGGAATATCCAGTGACACAGAAAAGTACCCTGTTTTTACTGAGGAAGCAGGGCTCACAGTTTCAAGGAAGAATCTTTTGGTGGGTTTTAAGGCCTTAGAGGTCCTTGGTCATGTGGTATCTTGTAAAAGGGCATTGATAAATGCACGCCCCCCCGGGCACGCCCACGCCCACGCACGCCTTTTTTTTTATCGGCGTGCGGGCTGCACGCCCATCCTTGGGCGTGAGCACGCCTGTAGATTGGCGTGCAGCTCGCACGCTGTGGTATTCCAAACCCTGTTTCAAGTATCCAGCAGGATTATATTCTTTTATTATCTTTCAGAAGCTAAAATAGTAGCAATATAATTGCATAATTGAAAGCTAGGGTAAATTTAATCTATAAGTCACCCATTTATGTTAGGGTTTTGCACGGCTAAATCAAAAGTTATACAGTTAAAAAGAATTATAGTGAATAATAAGTACATAGTATATATATAGAAGTAGTATATAGTTTAGTGTCTGGTCACAAGACGCAGCACATGATCTGTGGCACAGTCTAAGTACATAACCTCACCAGCAGAAATAGCTCACTTTAGGTCACAAGACGCAGCACATGATCTGTGGCACATTTTAAATACATAACCTCACCAGCAGAAATAGCTCACTTTAGGTCACAAGACGCAGCACATGATCTGTGGCACAGTCTAAGTACATAACCTCACCAGCAGAAATAGCTCACTTTATGCACTCCCCGCATGAAGGCAGCGTAGAAGAAGAGACCCCACCAGCATAAATACCTCAATCAGACATCCCACCAGCAAAAATCCCTCACATTTTACTATATAAAGGGGAGGTTGTTCCCTCCCAGAAAAAAAAATCATCCAGGTATCATCCCGGGAGCATCCCAGTAGCATCCCACTTGGATCCCACGCCCCATCATCTAGCTAGCAAACTAAATAAAATTAATCATCCATATAGATAGTGTGATCTTAATCAGGTGACCCACAGCAAAATCTTTCATATCAGTTTAAAATACACAAAAGAAACAAAAAGGGAAATTGTGCTCTTTTAACTAATGGTTAAGGAAGAGGGTACAACACTTTGAATATTTCACATTATACCAAAAACGTCTTTTTACTCATTTCCTCAGACTACATCTATAAATAAATAAATAAATCATAAAATATATAAATACTTGTTCCTCATCAATTCCAAAAGCCTTGTATTCCATTTACCACAACTTTCTGTAACAATCCATCCACTATCTACTTCCCTGATCCCTTCATCAAGCTCATTGCTGATTATTTGTAAGTTAAAATTAGATCTTTGTCTGATAAGAGATTACTACATAAATATTTCTCTTAAAGAAAACAAAAAGAAAGTTATCAGCCACAACAATAAATAAAATTGTTGTATTAACTCTTGTAGTAAATAGAGGGGCAGGTCTTTCAAACCACCCTTAACAGTTGTAATAAATTCATACATACCTGAAATACTATAACTGCTATTTCCCCCTCACAGAACTACCCCCGTCCCAAAAGGAGTTCTCACAACGCCCATCTACAGGCGTGCGACACCCCCAAGGATGGGCGTGCAGCCGCACGCCTGCCGGGGAGGACTGCAAGCCCCTCAACCGGGAGGGATCCCCCCCGGTCGAGGAGGTTGTACACCCTTCTCGACCGGGAGGGAATCCCTCCGGCCGAGGAGGTTGTACAGCCTCCTCGACCGGCTCCTCGACTGGAGGTAATCCCTCCGGTCAAGGAGGTTGTACAACCTCCCCGACTGGAGGGAATCCCTCCGGCCGAGGAGGTCGTACAGCCTCCTCGACCGGGGGGGATCCCTCCGGCCGAGGAGGTTGTACAACCTCCTCGACTGGAGGGAATCCCTCCAGTCGAGGAGGGTGTACAACCACCTTGACCAGGAGGGATTGCCTCCTGGTCAAGGAGGCTGTACTCCTCGACCGGAGCTGATGTCATGCATACATTCATGTGTACGCATGACATCAGCATGTATATAGGAAGGGCGTGCGAACCGCACGCCTGAAGTGTTGCACGCCAATGGGCGTGCAGCCCGCACGCCGATAAAAAAAAGGCTACGGGAAGCACACCTTTTTTTTTATCCGCGTGCGTTGGGCGTGGGCGTGCCCGGGGGGGCGTGCATTTATCAATGCCCCTTGTAAAAGGGGAAAGGAAAAATCAGAGGATAAGCAGCACAAGGTGCTGGAATTTCCAGCCCCCAGAAGGTTTCTCATATTCTCCAATTCCTACAGTTATGCAGTTTTGTGGGGATTTGCATCAAGCAGTTTATAGAAGTGGAAAATCCTTCTCACAGGATGAAATTTGGAGGGGATGATTTTATGTCAACCAGAAAGTGTGTAAAATCATTTTCAGAGCTTAAAGATACTTTTTGGCACAAGATTTTGCTGAAAGAGTTGGACTAGAACAGATGGTATCTTGTTGGTGGTGTATTTGAGTTAGTTTGGTGCAGGAGAATTACTCACCAGTAAGAAAAGGGAAATTATTGGACATTGTTGTATGAGTCTTTTACCTTCACAGAGTTTGAGTCCAGGTATTCTCACCAAAAGCTAGATCTGTGTGGTGTAAACAATTGTGTGTGGTGGTTACACAAATCCAAAGGGGTGTGTTTTTCTATCTTCTGGTGGATGAGGAAGCATTGGCAGGGTGTACATATGTATGGGGGTAAAAATTAACTGTCCTTGTCTTGGAATTTTCCAATGATGTTGTGGGTGGCTTTCTTGCAATTGTTTCCCTTCAAATTAGTACATGTTACAGGGGAGGCTTTTACCTTGCCTGATGCACTTTTTAGATTTACAATTGAAGATTGCACATTTTTTTAAAAATGTCAAGCAGCTGTATGTGAAACAGAAATTATAGGATATGCACTCTGTGGAGGCCAATGAAAATTTTCTTCTTTTAGGGCACTTGGCAGTGCAGAAAACTCTGGATCAACTGCCTGTAGTTGCAATGAGGCATGCTCAATATGTACCTGAGGAGTTATATAGATACTGGATGTGTGATGTAGCTTTATGTGTATACTAAGAATTCCCTGAACCATCTTTCAACATGGGGTGTTCTGAAACCCTGATAAAGGATTGAATAGGTTTACACTCCCTTCGAAAGGTGTCCATGGCATGCAAACCAAAGAATGAGGTGTACAAGCTGTGGGTTATATATATGCACTGGGGGAAGCAGTGGGCTCAGCTTTCCCCTATGGAAATTCGGTAGGGGGGAAGCAGGGGGGTTCTTCTGGTAGACTGATTATATCAGGGGCTGAAAATATGAGGGTGAGTCAGCCAAATTTTTCCTAATGCTTTTCTGATTTGAAAGTAATGGAGGTGCTTCCAGAACAAGGGTGGGACTGAACAGAAACAGGTAATAATGTACAACACAGCAAGGGTGGGACCCTACCGGTGCATTCAATATTAATTGGACGGGTTCTGATGTAGAGGTGGCTCATGGAATGTGAGGCTGTGAAACTCGGGCCATCCAGGACAATTAGTAGTGGTGGAAAAAGCAAAGGGTTGTAGGCAAGGGTGATCAGAGAAGGGGCTCAATATACTCTGTAGGATGAGGATTGGAGGGAAAATTGAAAACGAACCAGTTAGAGAAACACTGTTGGGCAAAGAAATTATGTGGTGATTTGGGGGTAATTTTGGCCCATCTACCTATCTATTATGACATCATCAAAAGTAAGATGTTTCAAGTAGTTCATAGATCTTTTTAGTTGGAAATAATACCTAGTATATGTGGTTCAATGGTGTCAGACTCTGACACAATAGCCCACATGTCTACAAATAGTACAAGTCATGTAGAAAAATGGTAAACGTCTTGTATTCAAAAAATGAACTAGTAGTTTATAACAAAGTTACAATTTCAATTCCCTGTTGATTAATATTTGTATATTTATTTTATGTAGTTTTCATTTTGATAATAAACAAAGTATTGTTACATAATATAAGACTTTCAAATTGCAGAAGAGATTATTATCTCTGCATAGATTTACCCTATGAATTATAATTAAACTAGGGTCTTTGTTAAACAACTCTCAGGAATTGGAGAAACAACTCCCAAATTCCCAGGACTTCTATTCAACCACCTGAGGACAGCTTTTCAGGGTCCTCAGGTTGTCCAGGATTTGTTTCTCCAAAACAACTGTTGAAAGTCCATTTTGCTGAAACAACTCCCAAAATTCATATAATAGGGGGTATCAAATATGACCAAATCCACAATTAAAACCAGTGAATTAGGATTTTCCACAAAATTTCACTTTCAATAATTCTGAACCATTTTTTATAGATATCAATGGTTTTTAAAAATGGTGGATTTTCAAAACCAGTTGATTAGATAATGGTGGATTTGGTCATATTTGACACCCCCTAATAATATTTTTTTGAGTGCCCCCCCCGGTGATGAAATCACCAAATCCTAACTGGGATTTGGTGATGTCATCCCACCTTGAAGGCCGGGTTTCTCCCAGCCATCAAGGTTGGATTTGACCTCATGGCTGGGTTTCTCACAGCCATGAGGTTGTATTCAACCTCACAGAATTTCCCGGCCTTTGAGGCCAAATGAAACCTTGAAGGTGGCCAGGTACATCATCAAGGTTGCTTTTTGCCTTGATGGCTGGGAAATTCCCATCTGTGAGGTTGTATTTGACCTCATGGCTGGGAGAAACCTGGCCATGAGGTCAAATCCAACCTCAACGGCCAGGAGAAACCAGGCTGTTGGGGTGGGATGAAAACACCAAATCCCAGTTGAGATTTGGTGATTTCATCATTGGGAAGGGGGGGGGGGGGGTCACCCAAAAAAATGTTATTAGGGGGTATCAAATATGACCAAATCCACCATTATCTAGTCAACTTTTTTTTACAATCCACCATTTTTAAAAACTATGGATATCTATATAAAATGATTCAGAATTCTCAAAAGTGAAATTTTGTTTAAAAAACTAATTCCCTGGTTTTAATTGTGGATTTGGTCATATTTGATACCTGCTAATAGGGGGTATCAAATATGACCAAACCCACAATTAAAACCAGTGAATTAGGTTTTTCAACAAAATTGCACTGTTGAGAGTTTTGAATCATTTTCTATTGATATCAATGGTTTTTAAAAATTGTGGATTTTGAAAACCAGTTGATTAGATAATTGTGGATTTGGTCATATTTGACACCCCCTAATATACATATCTGGGAGTTGTTTCTCCAAAACAGCCTTTTGACAGTCATTTTGGAGAAACAACTCATGGGCCACCTGAGGACCCTGAAAAGTGGTCCTCAGGTGGTCAACTAGATGTCCTGGGAATTTGGGAGTTTTTTCTCCAATTCCTGGGAGCTGTTTAACAAGTAACCTTAAGTTATATCTCCTCATAAGGATACTATTTCTTAAATTTACCCCAAGGAATATAAACTCCTTGAGTTTTACCTTGGGGTTATCATTCTTTGTAATATTTAAGGGAAAGATCTTACCTTCTAGAAAGAATTTCACCAGATTATTACCATACAAACCATTCAACCCTGCTATACTTTAGTGAGTGGGGTTTTATTATAATCCATTATTATTTTTCCTTCTTTCCCTTCTAGTATTTTAACTGGTCAGTGGAATTTATCTTGAGTGACTAGAAGTCCTCTCTCACTTTCAGGGATTTGTTTAAGCAACAGCTCTAGCTTCTAATTTAGCCATGTCCCTTTTTTATGTAAATGTGCTAGTCCCTCTTCTCTCAGCATTGAAGGGGCTTCTTTCCACTGGTCTTACGGTTATAGTGAGGCCTTGAAATGACTATGAAGGTTTATCACATAATAAAACTTAGTCTAATTGCATTCCTCCTTGCTTCACCTCAGAGATGGAGGCTGACAAGTGGAATAGTTCTTTCTCAATTAGTTTTTCTGCAAGAAAATAGAGGTGACTCAGACCACCAGAAGGAAATTCTTAGAGAGGAGAATTAATTTTTTCCACATGCAAGTGCACCCCTTGATTAGAATTACATTTAATAATTGCTTCACCCCAAATCTAGACCTTTCAAAATTATGTCCCAGAAGCTTGGCCACCTCAAATCCGTATCCATTTGAGTTTTTGTGAATTTTTATGCTAGTACTTGAGCTTTGAAAGATGAATTAAATTAAACAGAAAAATAACATAAAACATGCTTCTGTGGTTTCCCAAGTTATATAAATCTTGCAATTAGGGGGTATCAAATATGACCAAATAAACCATTATTTAATCAACTGGTTTTGATAACCCACCATTTTTAAAAACAATGGATATCAATAAAAAATGATTCAAAGCTCTCAAAAGTGAAATTTGGTTGAAAAAACTAATTCACTGGTTTTAATTGTATATTTGGTCATATTTGATACCCCCTATTGATAAATGCACGCCCATGCTAGGGGCAAACCCTTTTTTGGTGAAACTTGAATTAAACCTCACAAACACCAGACTCCAAGTTCAGCTTTAACTGGAAGCTTGGAATTCATTTATTTTAATCTTTGGATAATAAGGGGGATAACAAGACCAGAGGCCAGATGTGGCTGTGAATTTTATGCTGCTGAATTTCTGTTGCTTTGGTAGTATAGAAAAACTCCTGAAAATAGACTTTTGTATAAAAAATAGTCTCCACTGATCAGCTTTAAGTTTAATGGCTGACACCTCCATCTTATCCATTTTTTTATTGATTATGGCAAGCTAAGAACAATGGTTTGATTCTGGTGGTATCTAAAAATGTTATTAATAGTAGGTTTAGTAAGGATGATGGCCAGCATTTTGTGAGGATAATTGTGTTTTGTATGAATCCTCCTGACATAAGCACTCCAGACTGGTTTTGAAACCAGAAATTTTACAATAAATGAGCTGATTAAATGGATGATAATCAAGACCAAATAAAAGAATTAAAATACAAAGGGAATATTTTTTTACTTCCATCCAATTTTAAAATATTTTAATGAATGTCTTTCTCAATAAACATTTCCTTCAGAAATTATTTTCAATGGCCATAGACAATTGGGGTTTAACAAGACAAGGATACAAAAATTGTCAAAGAAGGTGATTGAATAATATTTGCACATAAATTTAAATAGTCAGCATAAGCTTTTCAGAACGTCCAAAAAAAATTGAGAAGATCTTAAAGCCACTTACTCCCATTTTTTGACTTATTATCTGCAAGAAATGCTGTTTTTGTATGATGATAGTTATTGCCTGATTGCATGATGCCTTCTGTATTTTTGGGTGGTAGAAATTCTGCCTTTTTAAGCCTTTTAGAAAAATCAGATAGATGGTGTGCCCAAGTGAGCTTGCTGACTTGGTGGGCTAGGATTTATTTTTTTGGCTGATAGCCTGTGGGTCACCTTGAATTCTGGTAGAAAGGTGTTCAAAGAACTCCAAATGAACTTTCACCTTCTTTCAGGGATGAAATTCAATTTAACCAATTATTCCTGGGGTGAGCGCCTCAAACATATTTTCTGCTTTTTGGAGTCAAAATTTGTGCTTCCAGCCCTTGCCTCCCCCCACTTCCCAAAACATATAATCCCTGTGCCGGGATCCTTTTGAATGGACTTCTTCTCCTCTTTCATTTGGTGGCTAGCAAAACCTGGTTTCACTTGCTGTGCTGGGGCAAGGTTATAAAAGGTGTACTTCTGAGACTCATTTCAGATTATTCAAGCAAGAAAGAAATGTTTACCTTACTTACAATAGATACATAGAGTTTTTTATAGAAATTTACCAGAATTATAAATATCCCTCTCTGTATCATCCCTTTTAATTTTGGTTTTTTAAATTTTGGCCAGGATGATTGTCCCTCATTTTTGCAGCTAAAAGACCCAAATTTTATCATCAAACTCACTATGACATGAGATTAAGCTAGTAGGATCCACATTTTAAATCTTAAAAGGTCAATGGTTAATTTTAAAGCAATCAAAAGCTTAAAAAAACCCTGATACAGCTGTGAATTTCTGGGGCTGTCAGGACTATAAGGTATGCGTTTGAGTGAGGCAGAGTCCCTACAGGCCTTCCAATTAGAATATTTTTACTTGACGGGTTTGTTGCTTGTACTGCCCCAAATCTATCCTCTCCGCACTCATGAAACTTGAGTTATGACGTACAAATGACAGAATTTTGCATCAATTTTCTTTTAGGTTGTATCAATAACTGTAAAGCGGTGAAAATAGCATAGCCTTCATTCGCTTCATGTCCAAAATTTTGTGATTTTTTTTTCTTGGCGGTTTTCCAACATGTTTGAAAGCTAAATTTAGTTTAGCAGGTTGGCAGCTTTGCCAGTATTTATCTACTGATGGTCAATCCACAACTTTGGGAAATGAAAACATGTTTGAGGGAATATCATTGAAATAGTATAAAAGAGGTGTTATTTCAGTCTCTGTGCCTTCAGAAGAAGATATAGGAACGCAATCTCTCTCCTGGCCCTAGAATCAGAAGCAAAAGTTATCCTAACTTAAGGTCATCTAGCAGCTATATATATAATATTCCCAAAACAGTATTCTTCCAGGTATGCTATCTAATATATAATGATTGTTTTATTATCTTATTGACCAGAAGCATTGAATCCCTCGTTAGGGAAAAAAACAGTCATGAAAGTTTTTTCCTTGTTTCCGGCAGTCTTTTTAATCAGTTCCGCCAGATGTATGAGGGTTCCTCATGGAGAAGTGTCACTTGACGAAGTCGTAAAGGGTTCGGATGTGAAATTATCCACCGAAATTAATCGTGAGTCACCGTTATTGGTGGTCTATGGTTTGGATTAGACACACCTCTTCACTCTCTTTGGCATTATTTTGACGTCGCTTCATTTTTTTTGAACCTCTTTGAAAGTCGAAGAATATTCTGGTCGTGCGCCACTTACTAAAAGACACCATATGAATTGTGGCCCAAGCTGTTAGCATTTATTTAACCATTTTCTTGACAAGATCAAGTTGAACTAATACATGCGGGATGTTTCCTCTCAGATACTGTTGTACCTGTGTACCAACCGGTAGTTTGTTCAAGCTCTTGCAACAGTGACCATCATCATCATCACCATGATGATGATTGTTAAGATAAAATATTCAATCCACAAGTAAGCAAATATTTACTAGTGCCAAAATTCAGAAAGAAAATTAATAATAAAAAGGGGTTGTAAACCTTGAAATTATGGCTTGAAGGACCAAATCCAGCAATTGAAAACACACAACCCTATGTTTGGCATTTCTCAGAGTTCTCCTTTATATCCCCCTTTCCCCCAAGTCCAATCCACTGTCCTAAAATCACTATCCCCTGAACTACAACTACTATCCTCCCCTTAGCTCACTCTTCAAAAAGGAATCTAAATCACATAAACAAATCCCATCTCATTGGCTGCTTCCCTTCCAATGAATCTCTTCCTTCTTTTCACCTCTAAATACAACTTATCCTTTCAATCTCACTTCATCCATCTCATATCAATACTACTCACATACATCCAATTTACTTTCACCTCCTTCCAGATGTTCATCTATGCAAGGTTGTCCATCTTTTCAGATTCAATATACCAGAATTATATCTGTGACTTGGCTGCCCATTTTATATGAAATTATATCTGTGACTTGGCTGCCTGTTTTATATGTATTTAGTGATTTAAAATTAGTCCAGGGGGATAAATTGTGTGGAACAATAAGATCATCACTTGTTTTTAGATATGATACAGCTTATTTCAGAAAAAAATTTAAGGTCTAAATTACCCCTTAGTCACAGATAGTTGCTCAAAAAAATACTCATGACCTTTCCCACTTCATCAATTTTTCCCAAAAGCAATGATGTCATACATTCAGGCCTTATAGCATAGAAAGAACATATCTAGCCTACCCATATCAGAGGCAGCCTGAAAGTGCAAGGAAAGGTATCACTGCCAGCATGGTTGTATCAGCTCTTCAATCTTGCATGATGCCAGAAACCCAAACTGTGTATTTATGTTGTTTAAAACTGAAAGAATGTCACATTTTTCATCTGGTTTATTGCTTTAGGGCCATGGACAAAAGGTTTCATCAGATGAGAAAAACAAATGATTTTATTTCAGATGGGACTGCAGTAAAACTGCATCATGCAATTTTACTGTGTATTCAAGCTTGTATCAAGTCAGCCCAAAGTAAGTTTGAGGCAAGATCAAAGCTCTTATGCATTAAATGGCGGTAGTTGAAGGATAATTTCCAAACAATTTCAGAGCTAAAATCAGTTCATTATGGGTGTTTGGCTTTAGAAACCAAAATTTATACTGTTTACTACATGATCTGAATCATGAGTGATTCTTTAAACTATGGATAAAATTGGATTATTTAGTTTCAAAATTTTAGAATTCTGTGCCTTTCCCAAAAGAGGGCTTGATAATTTCTTATCTTTCTCTTTATTTTCTGCTCCTCAGAAGTTAGGCCCTCAACTTGGCCCCTTTCTTTTCATGTATGTCATCTGCCCCCATCTGAAATAAAAACCCCACTGAGTCCTTAGCCCATACCAGCTAGACTTTGTCTGCTGGAGACTTCTTTTCTGGTGTTCTGAGTCCCTGAGTGTTCTGCACTCTTGATCTTCCTAGCTCATCTTTTCTTCTCATCAGGCCTTAGGCCTCATTTATTTCAGAAAATCCACTCTGTTTTGATTACCACAGTGACTTTTCAGGTGAGGCTGTGTCAGCCCCCGTCTCTTATGTGATGCGGGTTCAAATATCAGACTTGTATAATAATACTATATAAAGTATTATAGTCTGTTTTTAAGGTCTCACTATAACCGGTGAGGCCAGTGGAATTCAGCTTCTCTACGCTGAAAGCGGAGAAGCTGGAACCCTTGTGTTAACAAGGGAACACAGATATGTAATAGCTCAGCGCAAATTTCCTCAAATTCTCCCTGTGAGTAGGAGAGGACTTTTAGTCACTTGAATAATTATTCTAGTGACTAGGAATGGGATAAAGGGGAAGAGGAAGGAAGATTGGTTGATTATAATAAAAACCCCACTCACTAAACAATAGTAAGATAAGCAGGTTTGTATGGTAATATTCTGGGGGAAATTCCCTTTAGAAGGTAATCTCAGCCCCTTAAATATTACATGTAATGCTAACCCCAATGTAATGACTCAAAGAGTTTGTATGACATGGGGTAAATTTAAGAAAATAGTCTCCTTGTAGGAGATATAACTAAAGTGTAATATTGTAGGGTAAATTCATGGAGAGATATTAATCTATCCTACAATTAGAATTTCTTATAGTATTTAATAATAGTTAGTTTATTAAAATGATAAATATTAGATAAAATAAATATGAAAAAACTACATGAATCATATGGGAATTGAACTTATGAATTGATGATAATTCACTTAGTTCATTTATTCATTTATTTTTCAAGTACAAGTCCTTAACCATTGGGTTATATGACTTGTATTATCTTTTAGACATGTGGGCTTATTGTCTCAATGTCTGACAGGCTGTGTGTGGGAGAAACACTTTTTTTTCAAAATTTATGCTGCTAATCTAAGTGCAATTTTATGAGAGCTCTTGTTCTACCCTATGGTTAATATATGGGAGGTGATAAAGGCATGCCCCTGGCCGCAAGCCCTTTTTATGTGCATATTTATGGGGATACCCATACATGTAAACACAAAAAGTGTGTTCAGCCTGCACACCTTTTATATACATAAGATGGGCATGCAGTCTGCACATCCTTTTTGTATATACATAAAATGGGCATGCAGGCTGCAGCCCTTTTTGTATACAAACAAATAGGGTGTGCGGGTAACATGCCCTTTTTATCTGTATATGTATGGGGGATACCCAGCCATATACACATCAAAAGGGTGCACTACCCACACGCCCTTCCTATATTCATAGGTATGGGTTCACCCCACACCTGTACATTTATTTAGGGGTTTGATAAACATACCTGGGTTTTCTGTGTTTATACCCAGTTTTTCCAGGAAAATAAAAATTTTCCCCAAATTTTTCCCCCTCACCCCGTGTTTATACCTTTTTTTGTTCCAGGTAGCCTTATGGCTCAATTGGCCCAACCTTTTTTTTTTGAAAAAACATTATGTAATCAATGAATTTTTGGTCATTTGAAATAACCAGAAAAACTAATAAATAAAATGGGTTTTTCTTGTTATGTTGTGTAGCTGGCTTTCACATTTATAACCCAGGGTTTTTGTTTAACTTTTTTAATTAATTACCATTATGTTTTGGCATAAAAACTTAAGTCCCAATTTGGGGCCCCTGTGGCCCATTTTGATGAAATTTTCATGTTTCCAGAAATATGTGACGCACAAAGAGTTGAATGTCTGCACACACATTAAAAGGGGAAAAATTTCAGAAAACAAAGAAACATGCATAAACTGTGAACCCTAAAATTTTAAGCAATATTATGGCATGAGAACATGAAATATAAGTATTGCGCAGGGGAATCAATAGAGACAGAATTGGTAGATGTATATCTTTTTTTTCACACACCCAAACAGTGCAAGAACTTCAGGATTTCTTTGATATTACATCTTAAATGTGACCTAAAACCTTTAGCAATGATTGGTATAAGAATATGAGATATAAGGGGTGTGTGGAAGGTTATTAGGAAATATCTGGCAAAGTGAATAACTTTTCCAAGAAATGTCACAGAAGGCTAATATTTTGAGAGTGTTTTCAATTGTTTATACATTAGGTGCTCTGGAATTCTTGGAAATATTCATACTTTATCACATGAGATGTAAGGGATGTGTGGTCAGCCACAGAGTACATGTCATAGTACCTGAAATTTACCAAGTAACTGCAAGTATTAAATTATGACTACTTTAAAGTATTACTAATATTATTCTTATCAATTATTATTATCATTACTAATTATTATTTATCATTATTAGGGGGTATCAAATATGACCAAACCCACATTTAAAACCAGTGAGTTAAGTTTTTCCACTACATGCCAGTTTTGATAATTCTGAACCCTTTTATCTAGATATCCATGGTTTTTAAAAATGGTGGATTTTCAAAACCAGTTGATTAGATAATGGTGGATTTGGTCATATTTGATACCCCCTATTATTGTTATTACTATTATTCCAGTAAAGTAATAACTTAAAATCATCAAAGTATATTCATTACTATTATTAATAGGGGGTGTAAAATATGAACAAATCCACAATCAAAACCAGTGAATTAGTTTTTTCCAAAAAATTCCACTTTTGTGAATTCTGAACCATTTTATATTGATATCCATGGTTTTTAAAAATGGTGTATTTTCAAAACCGGTTGATTAGATAATAGGCAATTTTGTCATATTTGATACCCCCTAATACACATATTGTAATATACATTCATTAGATAATACATGAATAATTCAGGTTACTCTATGACCTCTTGTTACATAAGTCACGTAACTGGTAGACCGTTTCCACACCTTTCACTTGAAATATCCAGAGTAACAGATGTCACTCTTTCCTTCTGATTACACCCACATTCCTTATTCTTGGAACATTTTACGTATAAGATATGTACTTGAATATCTTATAAGTTAAAAGATCATATTAGATTTATAACCAATAGTACTAATAAAATATTTCAATATTAAATGACACCATTATTGAATCATATCTATACTAATATTAATTAACAGATCAATTAATATAATTGATATGGTGTGATCCAATAATATGATTTACAACAGATCAATGATGTGTACCATAACACTGCCTTAGTATTAATCACACCATTGCCACTAAAAGGTCCTACAATGGATCAGTATTCCCATTGAAGCTTCCCAGTACCTTCCTGGTCATGGAAGCGCTCACAGCTCCCCTAAGATGATATTCTGGAACTTATAAGCAGCTTGTAAACATCTGTTTATCCACCAGTGAAATCTTAGAACGCCAGCACAGTAAATACCATGTAGTATTTACCTTGCCAGTTCACATTCTCCAACAAATACCCCAATTCTGGATAATACATAGTTTATTAGTTTCATACAATCAAGAATTGGCCACACCTTAACTTTAATCTGTTAAGAACCACATACCCAATTGAGTACCTCCTTGGATGCCTATTAATACTCTGTATTGATTTGGATGCACCCTTTGTAGAGCAAGCCTCTCAGACAAGACTTACTGATTGAGAATTGATCATTTTTACTGGATATTTATCAATAAACCAAATCATCAACCTGACTTAGTTGCAACCACTGACCACAGTTAGTTCCACACCCAGGCTGACATGTGCAATGTTCATAATGCCTACAAATCTGCTTATATCCCACCCCCAGATTACATGCCATTGCCAATGATATAATTGCACATAATATATAACAGATTTAAAATATGATCAAATTTTTAGCCTCCTGGGACATGTACTGAAAATTTTATCCACATAGCTAGATATTTCCTACTACCCTGCTGCACACATCTTATCTCTCATTTTCTGATACAACTGAATTGCTAAAATTTCAGGGAACATATAATATGTAATATCAAAGAGTTCCTGAAGTGCTTGCAATTTCTGGGCTTGTAAAAAAAGCCTATATACCTACTATTTATTTCTCTATTCAGTCCCCCGTGCAACACTTATGATTTATGTTCTGATCTCACACTATTGCTTGAAATTTCAGGGTTCAAAGTTTATGCAAATTCTTTGTGGCCTAAAATATTGGTGCTTGCAAACATTTTATCCTTTGTTTATCACATATTTCCTTCCACAGACCTGTGGAAATGTGTCAAAATGCCATCAAAATGGGCCTGAGGCCCCAAATTGAGGCATGATTTTTTTTTTGGGAAAAATAGAATTGGAAATGAATTTGAAAAGCCACAAGAAAAAGAAGAAGACAAAACCAGGAGCACAAGTTTATTGAACATAAAATACAAATTTTTGCGGTTTTTTTGCGCTGATAATTAGTGTTCTAATTTTGAATATATCTAAAACAATTGTTCCAATTTGACCACTGGACTACCTGCTAAACAAACAGGGATCAAAATGGATTGGGGAAAAAAAATCACCTGGAAAAACTGGGTACAAACATGGAACAACTGGGTATAACAGCAGAAACCCTGGGTATGTCTATTACACCCCTGTATTGTTATTTATTTTTTTACAGTGGTTTTCTGGATCTATGTTTGCTTACATAACCCTGGCCTGTGTCCCTCCAGTCAAAGAATTTTTTTATGAAGTGTACAAATAGCCAGTCAAAGATGTTTGACTGGCTATGTGTGTATGTATGGACATAGCCCATACATAGACCCATAGAAAGGGTGTGTGGTTGGCACATCCTTTCTATGTATATATGTATGGGACATAGCCCATACACATATACATAGAAAGGGTGTGCCAACAACTGCACACCTTTTCTTGTACAGGGGTGTGTGGCTATGCACCTGCCTTTTGACAGGTGTCAAATGCTGGTGGATGGGTGTGTGACCTGCACACCCATCCAATGGCGTGCTGACTCCCATCCAATGGTGTGCTGACTCCCATCCAACGGCATGCTGACTCCTATCCAACGGCATGCTGACTCCCATCCAATGGTGTGCTGACTCCCATCCAATGGTGTGCTGACTCCCATCCAATGGTGTGCTGACTCCCATCCAACGGCATGCTGACTCCCATCCAACGGCAATCCAACAGTGTGTGGATGCCCATCCAGTGGTGTGTTGACACCCAAACAAAGGGTGTGCCCCTGGCTTGGGTGTGCAGCAAGGGATGTGTGTTTATCAATGCCCCATATATGTGCAACATTTTTTCTAAAAAAAATAGAAAAGTGAGCCATAGGGTTGATGTTTATTCATAAAACAACCATGAATGGACCAGTTTTTTGTTCATAATTTTCTCTGTAAGATGATCAGAGAAAGGCCAATGGAGCCATCAAACTCATGATTAGAAAAATAGTCAATTTTTGATGGCCTTGTAAACATTTACATTGGTTAGTTTCAACAGGTTGAATTTAAGGGATGATGATGATGGATTGAATTTTTTTTATATATCTTAATATCTCCTTTCCAATTTGGTAGAACCTGGAAATCATATGAATAATCTCCAAACCTGATTAGTCTGCAGCTGATGGGTTATTCTTCAGGATGGATTTTTTTTTAGAGTTATCACAAAGGGTGTATAAAATTTTTCAGGGTCCATATATTCTTCCATCTGACCCACAATCTACTGCAAGAACCACCATTGAGTGTGTTTATGACCTTTCCCTATCAGTGGAGGACTTGTTGTGGATTTACAGTCACATGTAAGAGCTCATTTACACACAACCAATAAAAGCTGAAATATTTGCTGGGGAAGGTGCTTACAGCAGCTGTAGTCAATGAGGAATCATATGACTCTCAGCTGTCTCTAGTTCTTAGCCACCAAACTTAATATGTTTGTTGTTTTCAAACATCACCTTAAATTTTGGGATGAGGAGCTGATCCCCTCACTACAAGAGACAAAGATGTAAGTATTATGACTGGCTGTGGCTATTTGAGAGAGTTATAAATGGCCATGACTGGTCATCCGGACTAGAGCCAGGGGAGTTCAATCCAGGGAGTTGTATGGCCAACCACGAGAATGCAGGTCTTGAGTGTTTTTGATTTTATTTATTTGGAAAAAGGAAAAAAAAAAAAAAACGTTATAACTGGTTGATTATCTCTAATTTCCTCAATGGGTACTCTTACTATCCTTAGCAGAATCCTTTCTAATTCAAAGGTTTAGCTCTTTAGTTTTATTGCAAGTTAGACTTCCTTGGTTGTAATAGGTGGATCTAAGGTTCCTTGGGTCGATAAGACTCTTGATGGCCTGGTTACCGACTTCAATGAGCCATATCGACATGAAGCACTGTCGTTAATACCAAGTTAGTCTCCTCAGTCTCCAGTCCCTTGGTGCCTGGTATCCATTGGCTTTAATGATTCGGCGGTCGGCCATATTACATACATCTCTCGCCATCCATCCAAACTTAACACTCGACATCATTAAAGTTGACTCAAGCTTTTGTTTTTTGACAGCAGCCATCCATCCAACTTCCGTTCACACAACCGTCAGAGTCAGTCTTCAACTTTCAATCCGCAATTAAGCCTTGAAGACTTTAAACAACCTCACCCACCCCTCAGCCTTCAAGTTATCACCTCATGTACAACTCGCTGGAATTATAACCTCAGTTCATCTCCATTCTCCTTCAACCAACCACCATATTATTGACAACAAGCAACACCCCATATATTTCAGAAGATTTTGTAAACTTATTCGAATTCAAACCTTATATCCAGTGACACATTCAGCTACTGGTTATAAATATAAATATAAATAAATAAATAAAATATTTTAACAATAAATAAATAAATACAGACTTTCTATTCCGCATCCAACTATCATCTTACTTCAATCTCCCACCCTCTCTTCCAATCTCCCCTTTCTATATATCCTTGTTGTTTCTGTTGTCACATAAAATAAATAAATACATCTTTTCCTCATCAATTTATACCCAGTGTAGCTCATCATCCCCTCTAACCACCACATTCACTCTCCTTCCTTCCAGGCCAACCCCCAGTTTTTAAACCTTTTGTTTTCCCCTCTACACATACTCTCTATCTTTCCTTCAATCTAATTCAACTTTTCGGTCTCTTGTTTTTTTACTTTCACACCACCCTTCATCCAACACTCTGGTCTGGATACATTCTACCTCCTACATTCCTTCAGTTCACCTATCGAATCCCGTCACTCAAGATCTTCGACCAAATACATTCAGCACACTTGAAATTTATACCCCAACCCCCTTACTGGCAATATACATCGCAGACACTCGCTTCAAGTTTTTTTTTTTTTTTTTTCATATACTTAATTTTACTTCATCATACCCATATCCCTCAGTCTTACACTCTTTAAATCCGATCTTGGCATTCGAACCCGAACTGGTTTGATCGAACGACGTTCCGGATTGATAACTTGCAGTATGCTACACCACTATTTGCCAATCTCAATATCTAACCGGACAACTGCTAAGATTCAAGTTCAGTATGAACCATCTTCATCCTCAACCTCACAATACACAGATTCAGTTGGTCCCTTCCAGACCACCCCAACTAAAGCTATCAAAACAGACTTCAAGCTCAAAGATCTTGAGAGCTTGATATCAATTGATTTGGAGGAGCCCACCTTGATTAAGATTCAACTAGTCAAGAGGAGAAGAAAAATACATCGGCTTCATGATCAGAGTACTCCGACTAGCAGTGCTACCACCCCGACCAATGATAATCAAAACACTTCAAAGCATGATGAAAGGCGTCAGAGTAGATCTACTATCATCAAAAACAACTTAACAGCAACCCTGCTCAGTCACGCCGATCAGGATAGGAAATTCTTCAGGTTAACAATCGATTATTATTTAAATTCTCAACCCCTCAAGTTACGAGATCAAAACATTATAGAAGAACGAGCTCAACTTGACCATGAGCAAGTAGGCCAACCAACTACCGCGTCCACAGCCCAAGGCGAGCAAGCTAAACAAGAGACACCCCCTGGAAAGACTGCTACCGAAAGTTCAACTGAAGAAGCAAACGGGAGTCCAGCAGGCCCTCGGAACAGCTACGTTCAGCCACCTAGAAAGAAGTTGTTTATCCCCAGATTTGAGATCTTTCAGGCTGTTGAGTTTCACTCCTTTCCCCTTCTCCCTTTTTCTTCTTCGGCACTTGCCCCTCTTCCCCCTGCCAATGATGATATAATCACAGGTGATCAAGCTATTCTAAAAGCTGCGCCAAATATTTCTTATTGAGCTCCAATTAATAATCAACGTGCGGCTTTGAAAACACCTTGATCAGCAGCTAAATACAAATAATTTCCGAACCACTAAGATTGCAGCCATCTCAGATAATGATTATATATGATACCGAGTCCTTCGGGAACCTTGCTAACTCTTTCATGACTTTCTTTCTCAGATCTCCAACGATGGTTCAGTTTCGATCATGATTCTAAAAAGCCGAGATTTTTCTAATTGGATGTCAAATTTGCCTGACCAAGTTCCGATTTCTGAACTCACTATACCCGGTTCACATGTGAGCAAAAACTGAAAAGAAAAAAGAAAAAGAAAAAGAAACAAACGCAGCGAAAAGGTGGCGTGAAGAATAATAACTCAACTGATCCATTTACATGCATTAATTCTCAACCATCGTTCAACTCAAATCTATCACTCAACAGCAAAGTTGTGCAATCTATGGGTGGCCAATCGCACGATGCCAAACTAGATCATTATCCAGGCAACTGAAAGATGGGATACGATTCTTAGACATCAGATTAGCATTGCCGACAAAACAGAAGCTGAACCCGAAGAGTAAAATCGACGAATCTACAAAGTTGGTGGCTTATCATGGAATTCAATCCCAACTAATTACATTTCAAGAAATCCTAGGAATCCTCAACGACTTCTTAAATTCTCAACCAACTGAAACGATCATCGTTAGTATCAAAAGGGAGAATCACTCCGACTCTGAGTTGTTCAAGAAAATCTTGCTCCAGGAATTTATTGAATTTTATCGATCCGAGGAAAATTTCAAAACTCATTGGTGGTTGAAATCTTCCTTGCCTAATTCATTGAAACAAGCCCGTGGCAAGTTAATCCTATTCTCAAGGAAACTTTTTCAAACTGACGGTGAAGAAGGTCAGCTCTCATACTTTGCATACCGTCCCATCCATTCCCCGATTAATGTATTTGTTACTCATTCACCTGAATTTTCATGTTTTTCCTTATATATTTTGCGGAATAGATTTTGGTATCAGATTTCCAGTTTGGCCAAACAACTCGAGCAAAATTTGGGAAACAAGTATTCCCAATACCAATGTCGCCGTACAAGATTGGTGAGTATTTCGACTGAGTTCAACGACATAAAGCTCATGACGTACCAATGTTACCAACAAAACACTGAACCATCGCACTTGCCGACTTCACTCTGTGCAACTACTTTTTCGGAACTCAGGTACGATGTTGGATCGTGCTTTCATCTCCATAAAAAGGCCACACTAGCATGCGTTTCGTTATGCGGAGCACTACATGAACCCTTGAGAAGTACTCCGTCACCAGTACCACCAGCCCAGCCAATGAATCCCGATCGTTGTGCATCGAGAAGTACGGCAGTTCCATCGGAGGAAGGCGAGGGAAGATTGACGGAGTGCACAGCTCACGAAACTGAAGCGCCACATGAAAACCCACGAACCTGGGTGATCACTTTTCTTTCGGCCTCCTCTCTCCTGCTAGGATTTCCATCGATTTGCTCGAGAGGAATGGGATTACCTGGAGCCGGTTTAGGCATCGAAGGCATTAATTCTCGAGTCGCTCGATGGCTCGTTTCTCGCAGGGACCACTACCACCATCCCGATCCGAATGCCAATGCCACTAGTAGTAGTGGCATCAAAGGTGTCGTTTGTTTAATGGATTTCTATCAATCCCCTAAGGATGCTTTGGTTTCCTTACTTGTAGACTGTAACTTTACCTCTTAAGAAGATTTCAACCTGCGCCGTTTCGATCTCCCCATAAAACAAGTCATTTTGTAACGCAGAACTCACTGGCACTTTCAATTCCCTCGCCCTCCCCTCCCCATCTGTAGTAGAACCTCCCGCTCTAACAATCATCCAGTTTCCTCATGCCTTGATTATACATTCCTTTTGCCAGATGGCTCCTTTTTCCCTTTCATGTTCACCTTTTTTTTCTTCTTCTCCTTTTATTGGAACGTTAAGCTTGTATTACATGAATATGTATGTTTCTTGTCCCCCATGGAAATGGCGTAGATAATATATGGATGACATGCTTCACGAACAGTTTATCATCTTTTTTCTTGTCTTTCGTTGATATTGGAATTTGTTTTTAAGGCCGGCAAAACTCGAGTGATTTTTTTTATACCCGCTGGACATACCCACATCATTAATTCATTTGTTAGTAACAAATTCACTCTGATTGCTTTTTTACAAAAAAACAAAAACAAAACAGTTTTTCTCTGAGGCTATTCACTGTGCAGATATGCAGGGCCATACTTTGCAGTCCTAAACAACAGTTGCTTTGAACTTGCGCCAAAGCCCCATCCAAGTCAGTCGGTCCCCTAGTGGCTGCCTTCCTGATCCGTGAGAGGAGAACTCTCGGAGCGGGGCTGAACGAACTCCAGCAGAAGCTTTTTGCATGAAATTGACACTGGCGGCCCCCAGGCTGTGATTCATCTATCCTTCTGCCAACCCATCCAACAGGCAAAAACTTGTGCTTCATGTCCCCCAACAACGGATTGGCCAACTGGGTGATTCTGCTGATGCTCGTACAAGCAGCTACCATTGACGGGCTCGGCCGTCGCTGGAGCAAAACACACATGACCTGGAACTGGGGTTTGAACCCAGGTTACCAGGAAACATCTCAAGGGGCAGAGGCAATCAGAACCTGGTGTCCTAACCACTAGACGATTCCAGGCTGTCGGCCCTGACAGAATGCAAGAGATCTATACAGATTAGCAAGTTGATACCCAAAACTTAGCTTCGAACCCTTATAGAAATCATTCAAAATGAGGCTTGGGGAATGCCGCCCAAATAAGTTGAATGCGGATGGAGGGAACCGATGGAAGAATGAAATATTCCAAGTGTTGAACAAATCGCAATTTGGCTCAGTGACAGACCCTCTTCTCAGCTTGCAGTTTATTGTGGCCAAACTAATCAAATGAAATTCAAAACAAAGCAAGAACACAAATTGAAAACAACAAGAAAACGCATGAAAGAAAGAAAAGATAAAGATCAAAGGAGAAAGAGAAAGAGAAGAAAAGATAAATTCCACCATGTAAGTCATAAATGAGAGAGAACAAGAAAGATAGAAAAGAGAGGGGGAGATGACAAGAGAGAAAAACAAATAACGAAAATGAAGTGTAAGGAAAAAAAAAACATCAACCACACCACTTCCGGCAATCATCGAACATTTTAAACCACGCAAAGATTGGATTCTGATGATCTTGATTGAGATTCCCACTTGAGATTTTGAAGCAACGGATAGATTCCAATGTGATATTCCTCTCAGGGTGAGGCATCAAAGCCAGGATTCTCCCGTTTCCGGCATGAAAGCCGGTGACTCCATTGAGAGAGCCATTGGGATTATGCGGGTAGCTTTCCGTGGCTTGCAAGTGAGTTCGATCGATGTATTCAAGCGCCGGTAGGAGTTGATCTTGATGACGAAGATGCCCGAAATCGATCCTGCCTTCTCCATGGGAGACCGAGATCGGTAATCTGGAACCTTGAAGAGACCTCAGGAAGACTGATCTTTCATTCATTTCATTCTTCGGGATGTGGACCATCGAGATCCTTGCTTCGAATCGCTGACTCTTGTTCTTCTTCATCTTTGGCCAGCTTTCTCGGATAGAAACCGTTCGGTTGTTGATCGTGTTGTCGGGTAAGATTTCAGCTAGATTGGTGAGCATTTGACATCCGTTACAGACACCCAACATAAAGCTATCTGAACGTTTGAAGAATGTCTGGAACTTCGACTTAGTTTCTTCATGAAGCAGGATCGACTTTGACCATCCATTTCCTGAACCAAGCACATCACCGTAACTGAATCCACCTACTGCGACCATACCTCTGAATTGGTCTAATGAGATCTCATTGTTGATTATATCGGTCATGTGAACATCAATTGCATTGAACCCAGCTTGAGTAAACGCAAACGCCATCTCAAGATGTCCGTTGACCCCTTGGTCGCGAAGGATTGCGACCTTGGGCCGGTCGTTCAGTGGGCTTTTGGAAATCTGAAACTCGAGCGGACACTTCACCTCATAAAACATCCCTTGATCAGCATTCGATTTGATTAGCTCGAATTCTTGCTTCGCGCAATCGGGATCATCCCTGATAGCTTGAAGGCGATAAGATGTTTCACTCCAGATTGACTGAAGCTCGGACCGGGTGGAACTCCATAATCTTGACCCCAGCTGAGTGATCGAGACTGTTCCATCTTCACCTATCCATGGCCCGCCAGAGACCGTTCCAATGACCTGGATGAATGACGCTGGAAGACCGAAACGACCAAAAGTTTCGACTATCAAAGGGACCTTGGATTCTTCGCACTGAATCACCGCACCAGCTTCTTCGTTGAAAAGGAACGATAAGATGTCTTCTGGAGTCTGAGATTTCTGCGGAAGCGCCAATTGTATCCCGAAACGAGCCGCAAAACTCATCTCGACACAGCTAACGAAAAGGCCTCCATCCGACCGATCATGATAGGCCAGGACCGGGTGCTCAGGGTGGCGATGAAGCTCAACACAGCCATTGATAAAACCTTTCAAATGAATACTCGAGTCGATGTTCGGTGAGTCATCGCCCAACTGATTGTGGACTTGGGCAAGGGCTGAGCCACCCATCCTACACTGGCCATTGGATATATCGATCAATACCAGCACCGAAGGTGAAGAACTTGTCTTCAACTCTGGGGTCCACGTCCTTTCAACAGATGCCACTTCACTAAACGCGGTCACAATTAGTGAGAGTGGTGCGGTGACTTCTGTGGTCTTTCCGTCCTCCTTCCATTTCATTGACATCGACATGGAGTCCTTTCCGACCGGTATGCTGATACCCAACTCGGCACATAGCTCCATGCCCACGGCCTCGACGGCTTCGTAGAGTCGCGCACCTTCATTACCGTGGTTGGCTGAGCACATCCAGTTGGCACTGAGCTTGACATGTTCGAGTGAGCTGATGTCCGCGGCGACCAGATTAGTGAGCGCTTCGGCAACAGCCATTTTGGCTGAGCTAGCCGCTGATATTAAGCTCAGAGGTGAACGTTCGCCCATTGCCATGGCTTCACCTGAGAGGAGACTAAAGCCGTAAGAAGTCCTGGTGACTGCAACGTCCGAGACTGGTACCTGATATGGACCCACCATTTGATCTCGAGTGACCAAGCCGGTAACGGATCGATCCCCGATTGTGATGAGAAAACTCTTGCTGGCAACTGAAGGTAGCTGCAAGACTCGAGTAGAGCAGTGCGTGATCAGATCAGAAATGGATATCCCCATCGGATAGTGTGACATCAGATCGACCTTCTTGCGCTCAGCGCGAGCAGTGTCCGAAACCCGGTCTACTTTGGGAGGCTTTCCGAACAGGATGTCCATTGAGAGATGAACAGGAGTGTTGTTGAAGAGCCGGTCGGTGAGTATCAATTCTTGTGAGTCTGTCGTGATGCCAACGATCGAATATGGACAACGCTCCCGTTTGGCGATTGATTCAAACGTAGTCAGAGCATCATCCGTGGGTGACAAGCCAATTACGTAACGCTCTTGGCTTTCGTTGCACCAGATTTCCATCGGGCTCATCGTTTCATCATCGATCTTGATGTCCCGGAGTTCAAATCGGCCACCCAATCCACTGTCGTGCACAAGCTCGGGAAGGGCATTGCTTAAACCGCCAGCACCCACATCATGGATGCTGTCAATCGGATTATTGACTTCGTCCAAATTGACACATGCATCAATTACCTCTTGACATCTTCGCTCAAGTTCGGCGTTTTCCCGCTGGACGGAGGCGAAATCTAGCTCTGCTGAGCTAGCACCCGATTGAATTGAAGATGCCGCTCCTCCACCCAAGCCGATCAGCATCCCCGGTCCCCCAAGAACGATGATTTTCGAATTGGGTTTCAACTTTCGCTTGTGAATCATTTGAGGTCTGACGTTCCCCACACCACCAGCAATCATGATGGGCTTGTGAAAGCCACGGATTTCCTCGGAGTTTGGACCTGTCAACGCTGGAACTCGTTGGGTAAATGTGCGGAAATAGCCACAGAGGGCAGGCCGTCCAAACTCGTTGTTATAAGCACTCGAGCCTAATGGGGCCTGAAGAATGATATCCAAACTGCTCGCGATGTGGGATGGTTTGCCAAAGTTTTGGACTTCCCACGGCTGAGAGAAACCAGGTATGTGTAGATTGGAAAGCGAAAATCCGGCAAGGGCTGCCTTTGGCTTGGAACCACGCCCCACGGCTCCCTCATCACGAATTTCTCCCCCGGAGCCAGTCGCAGCACCTTCGTATGGAGACACTGCGGTTGGATGATTGTGAGTTTCTACCTTTATGACATAAGGCATTGGTTCTGTTTGGCTTGTGTAAGATTTTCCGCTGAGAACGTCGGAGGCTTTGTTAGGATATAAGCCAAACCTGGATACGGTAGGACCTTCGACCACTGCAGCATTGTCGTGATAAGCGGACAATGTGTGTTTCGGTTGCTTGGCATGAGTGTTGCGGATCATGCTGAACAAGGTGCGGTCTCGAGCAAGGCCATCTAGAGTCCAGGTCGCATTGAAAATTTTGTGCCGACAGTGCTCAGAGTTCACTTGGGCAAACATGAACAACTCCACATCGGTGGGGTTGCGTCTGTCAGAAGCACCTGCGCCGTTGGTAAATGCATTGGCAAGATAGTTGATTTCATCGGGTGCCAGAGCAAGTCCAAACTCTTGATTGGCGGACTGGAGCCGGGTACAAGCATACTGCAGGTCAACAATTGATCTGTGGTCTGGATCATCGGGGAAGATGTTGATCGTTCTCAACGTTTTCCGAAGGGTAGCTTTTCTTGGGGTCGCTACAGCGTCATCGGATGATAGAAGGGATGTCGAGCATATTTGTGTCATCCTATCATGAACAAGGTGGCTGATGGAATCAAGCCAGGTTTGATCGAACACCTTGACTTGCCCGCTGACAGTTTCGAGAAGATGCAAACCGATGCGCTCGATTCGGTCCACGTGGTTGGAAAGCTGGCAGATACGGGCAATGTCGGTAGCCTTGGATGACCAGGGCGGGATTGTGCCGGGCCTCGAGCGGACGATGAACGCATTCGGCAAGGATGAACCAAGTGGCAGGGTCAAGATTAGGCCGATTCGCTGGCGAGATTGGTCAGACAGGAGATCGTCGCCGTAATCTAGCAAGCTGGTTAGAATTTGGGATGATTGGCTGGTAGGGTCTTTCAATAGAATGGATGATTGCTCAGATCGGGGATGGATGATGTGGATCCATGCGGAGTCAATTGCTATGATATCTGGATCGATACATTGGATTGCTTGTAGAAGTGCCGACTGTTGATTCGCGGAAGAGATAGAAGGGCCCGGATACAGCAAAAGCTGATGGTTGAAATAACACGTTAGTTAGGGCGTGATGATCATTGATGATGGGCCAGATGAGGAGAAGCCGTACCATTTTTGAGATAAATGTGAGTGGAGTGTAAAAACCTCAAGAGTAAATTGAGAAGCAATTGCGTTCGTGATCTATAGGACGCTGAATAACCGAGACGTCTGGGTTTACCAATCGTTATATGTCCCCAGAATTGTAAACTGCACGAGGAATCCAATCAACAAAATTGATTTGATCTGATTTTCCAGAAAAACTCACGAAGAGTCTGGCGCAAAACCTGATATTAAAACCCGTAAAGATTGTCGAGAAGCGTTGAGGTATAAATGCTTCAGTCCTGTGGTGATAAGAGTTAGTCGGATATCGCTAATGAGATGAAGCTGGCCAATGAGGGCTTTGCCTTCTTTTTTGCTTGCTTACTTCGTTTTGTTTTCTTTGATTTCTGAGATGAGGATGAACCAATATTAAATTGTGATGGAAAAATAATAATATTAGCAGAACAGCTTACAATATATCGCCTGGAGATGAACGGAAAAGAAGTTGGTCTAATAAAATGCCAGCTAGTGTTCCGTCTCAGTTGGTAGATTGTCTTTTCGCTCGGTATCAGTTGCTAGTGGAATGCCAGTGGATTGAGAACTGGGGGACGTTTTTGGATCTAACATAATCAGTGATCCGGTACCGTTTAAAAACTTGAGAGAACTACACCAACCTTCTGGTAAAAAATGGGCCCCACCTAGTTCTGTGTTCGATCGATCTGCGGGATTTCGCTGAAGGGAAGATAAACGGCTGGGGTTTGCAAGTCTGTTTAGTTTTCGGATTTAGCACAATCAGTGAGGCGGCACCGATTAATCACATTGCAGAGGGCTGCACCAACCTTCCGGTCAAAATTTCGTCCGTTTAGCTCCGTGTGTGATCGAT
Organism: Puccinia hordei; assembly: GCA_007896445.1. Classification (NCBI taxonomy): domain Eukaryota; kingdom Fungi; phylum Basidiomycota; class Pucciniomycetes; order Pucciniales; family Pucciniaceae; genus Puccinia; species Puccinia hordei. Next base: position 174,802 of record RDRW01000294.1, read on the forward strand.
CGGCGAGATTTTGATCAACTTCAGATAAACGGCGGTACCGGCAGGCGCAGTGACTGGCGCAGTTTAGAGCGCTTTGGCCTCTTGGAGTGCGCTGGCTAAGAGCATCCACAGTCGTCTCGATAAGCTAACTTTATCAAGACGACACCCCACTCGTGCGTTCGATAGCGCTCGATAGCAATCAAATCCCTAGGATTCTCGATAGAGGTCCATAAATTTAGGGCGCGTACCACAGCGCATCCAGATTTTGAAAATAGTTTTTTACAGTTTTTTTTTTGCGCTTTTTTGAAAACAAATTTTGCAATCCGGAAAAACAGAAACACGTACCATAGTGATCACCTCCCAGGCCCATCATCCCTTCCCAGCACGCCGCATTCCAGACAACTCCGCCCCATTCTCCTGCACTTCCCCAAGATGAACTCGAACATTACTTTCCTCATTTTGGTTGCAGCAGGTGTAGCAGGACTAATTCTAGTGGACTACTGTCATCACAATGGGGAACCATACTTTGGCGATGGCGGCAAATCGAAGTGCATTTGTTTTGTGTTGGAAAATTCACGACCAGATCTCTTTTGGGAAATCACTGGCCTACAGCAAACTACGTTTGACCGCCTAGTCAAGGAATTCCGCAACAATGGGCTCCTCAAAGACGGCAGATCAGTAACAGTAGAAGAGCAGGTTTTGATGTTCCTTGAAATCATTCGTTACAACAACTCCATGCGACAAACGGCCGTCAAATTTTGTCAAGGTCTCTATACTGCTAATTGGTAAGTCTTTAATGGCTCTATTTTTATTTATTTCAAACCAAATGGTGATATATAATTTCTTCCTCATCTACAGATACTTTGGAAACGTACTTGAAGCCCTTTTCCAGCTTTACCCTTGTTATGTCAAGTATAACCCGGCTACCACGACTCTCCCTGACCACATTCAAAACAATGCAAAATACAAGCCATTCAAGAACTGCCTTGGAGCTCTTGATGGTGTCCTTGTATCAGCACATGTACCAACCCACTTGCAATCTTGTTGGCAATCACAAAAGGGGTTAATCTCGCAAAACATCTTAGCGGCCGCAAATTTCAACTTTGAATTTGTTTACATTCTCGCAGGGTGGGAGGGTAGTGCACATGACACCCAAGTCTTCAATGATGCCACCTCAAAAGGATTAAAAATCCCCCCAAAAAAATTCTTTTTAGCCGATGCTGGGTATGGTTTGCAACCAGGCTTGATGACCCCTTACCAAGCGGTCCGTTATCACCTCAAAGAGCAAGCAAGCGCAGGTTTACGTTCCCCAAAGTACAAGGAGCTCTACAACTTACGGCATGCCTCCCTCAGAAACGTCATAAAACATTTATTTGGATGTGTAAAAAAGAAATTTTCAATTCTCAAGTCGGCTCCGGAATTCAAATTACAAAAGCAAGTACAGCTCATTTATGCTGTTTGCTGTTTATGGAACTTCATCCAAAAAAACAAATCACTCAATTCACTCTTGGAAGAAAGCAAAGGCCCTGAGAGCTTCCCAAGTATGGCTCAGTCGGAAAACATCTCGACAACTACAGATGATGACAATATCATGAAGATACGCCACGACCGACTAGCTCATAAGTTATGGAACCAATACATTTCTTACAATGGCTAATAGAAATACTTGTATTTTTCCTTTACCATTAGGGCGCGTACCACAGCGCTTCCAGATTTTGAAAATACAAGCCAATATTGTTTCCCTTTTTGCCATAAGTGACACACCTGGCTCGTTCCAGTCCATAGTTTAGAGTTTTTTCAAGTTGATATGTTGAGGAATGCCAAATCTTGACTGTGCCAAGAATTGATTGAGAGATTTGCCGGTCTGAAAATGACAGTTTTTACCAACTCGACTGACAATCTGTGTCTAAAAGTGGAATGTAAGATAAACAAACACCGGTCTCAGTGTGCCAGACAAAGACTTTTCCAGAGTATAACCCAGCCAATAGCAATACTTGTTTGGTCTAATGAAGCGAGAGGCTCAAATTCAAGCCAATATCACTGCGCTGATGCCTTTGATGAAGGCTATCACAGCTCACACCTCTCAAGATCTACATGTAGATCTTACCAAGTACTTAAATCAAACGGTCTGAAGTGAATGCTGACAGGAGACGGTTCAATAAATGAACAACATCAGGAAATTGTTCCTTTGATAGGGGTCTGCATTGCCCAAGAGTAAATTTTCTCCAATTTTGACACGGAAAGCAGGGGAACAGAAACACTGAGAAGGAAAAAAATATTGAAAGAAACAAGTGAAATATAAAAATAATTACTAATTAGGATTCTTTTTGAGTTCTTTTTCTAGCCAGAGTTGGCAGATCTTCTTTGACGAGGTTTCAACAAGAGATGTGAATGTTGCTGCTTTCTTTTCATCTTTGATAATCAACACATAAGATACATATTTTTTGTCTTCAACTTCATTCAAGAATAAGTTGGCCAATAATTCTAGAGTGATGGCGCAAGTGGATTCGGATTTTGATCTGGATTTGGGTTTGTGCTGATGGCTGTTGAGATTGTTAGAGCTGGACATTTCTTGACTGGCATGGTTGATGGCACCAATCAAACTATTGATTGACTTGCTTACAATTGAACCTTTAGTTTCCCGCACTTGCTTAGTAGGTGATGTCAACAATTTTGATGTGGCCTCAGACGGTTTCTCATTATCCTCCAAACTTTCAATGTCAGATGAGCTAAGAAGGCTGATCTTCTTCCTTTTTTTATGTTTATCCTTTCTATTCAATCTATCATTTCCTTCAACCGAGCCCGGATCTTCGACTGGAGGCACAAGATAATTTGCAACCTTGCCGGTGGCATACGTGCCAGTGAAAACGCAATTGGCAAGCTCGTAGATGGTGAATGGTTTATCCTTCAACTTTCCAAAGTTACGCCTGGGATGGGCTTGAATCAGTTCATCCCATGTCTTGGCATTGGCTGTGACTACACTCTTCTCGTTGTCCCAACCAAATCCGGATTGGTTGCAGAGAAATTTGTAGTTGGCGTAGAGTGATCATAGAGAATTTTTTTGATTCTTGATCTGGTCCCGAGTGAGATGGATGTTGAAGTGGCTGTTGAGACTGTTCATAATGTTGGTCCAACCTTCCTTCTTTAAATTACCGTTGTCTGTAGCATGACCAGCGGACAACTGTTGTGCAATCAACTCAAGCAATTTTTCTTTCTCCCAGGTTGTCCACGTATGAGGCAATTTGAGGTCAGATTCTGTGGATTGTGTTTGTGGAACCAAGATTGGGGTGTTGGGAGGATTTTGGCTAGTTGATGGCATTGCTGGCTTTTGAGGGATTTTCGGGGCAGCCCTTTGACTAGATTTTAGCTTTGGCCCCTTGGCTGTTGGTGGAGCTTGTGTGGTTGAAGGCGGACTGATGGGGGCTGGGGGGGGAGGGAGCTCGAGTGGTGGTGGTGGATTTTCAGAATTGTCTGAATAGAAAAGGTTTGGATCCAGTATCATTATGTAGATCTTGTAGAAAATGATATGTGGGGTGTGCCGAGAAAAGTATTTTCAGAGTTGTTGAAAACAAGAGGTAGGCTGTTTTCAAAAACGGAGTGAAAATGATGAAAATTGATTTTCAAGTATTGGGAAAAACTGGCGTGATTGGTATGCATTTTTGGTCAAAAATGGATTTTTGGTCAAAAATGGAGGACTTCCCGTCGCAGAGACCCCTGTAGATTCTAAACTACAGGGTCTTAAATTCTAAATTGGGCTCCTGTAAATTTACACAAGGGTTGGATACCCTCCATACCCGCCACAACCCTCTCACCCAAGAGATCCACATCCCAACCACAATGCCAGCCAACCGATCCGGGACCACTCGAACAGGAATGCAAGGTCAAAGGTTTCGTTACTTTTTGATACATAACAGACATGGCGCTCTGCAAGGATTTGAATGATCAATTCAAAGAACGAATGACACAAACCCACGATGTGTCCGATCTTTCAGGTACGCTTTACTCTTGCGCTTGATGGATCAGGACTCAAAACTGACATGTGGTTAGCAATAATTGTCAGTTGATTTTCATGCACTACCATTGGCGACTGGTTCTCGGCCACTCCAAGCACCCACGACCGGGCTGACGATTCCGATCGAGCTTGCGCCAACATACGAACGGTTTTCGTTGTACTATCAGATCAAACATTCGGGGCGAAAGCTCACCTGGTTGTGGCAACTGTCGAGGATGGAGTTAAAGACAAATTACACCAAGACCAAGTACACGTTTATGGTTTCGAGCTACCAGGGCGCAATCCTCTTGCAATTCAACGTCGGCGGTGACAGTCTCTCCTACTCGGAAATCTCCGGCGGTACCGGCTTGGATGAGGCGACTCTCAAACCGACCCTGGCTTTACTCGTTAAACAGAAAGTTTTGACCCAGGATGATGATACATACGATTTAAATGTGGGTAAGTCTCGATCGATCCACGTTGAACATCGCCCGAGTTCCAATTCGGTTGCGACGAGTCTCTAGGTATTTGGATGATTGATGATGTGCTTCCTTTGAACTGGGTGGATTAGAATTCAAGTCCAAGAAGATCCGAGTTAGTCTCAATGCGCCCATCAAGGCTGAACAAAGGGTCGAGTCTGTTGATGTTTTGAAGACTATCGACGAGGATCAAAGGTTGCTCATGCAAGAAATAAAATAAGAAATAAAGAATGCCATGTTATTATTAACACTGAAAATAAGAAATAAATGACCAGAGAAATAAACCAGTGAGATTGAGAATTTAATGAAATGAGCAAGAAAGAGTCCAGGTCTGCCAAGGATAGCCATTCCGACGATTGCAATCAGTGCATCATCATCGTCTTCTTGTTGTTGAGAGTCTTCATCGTCAAACTGTTGCCAGAGGTCGTCCATTATGGCCGTCGAGATTGATTACTGATGATGAGGAGCTTGGATTGGCGGTGGGTGGGTGGTGTGGGCTCTATTTTAGATTTTACATGTGTTTGTGTTGACGGAAGAGGATTTTTTACAGGTCTGGCTGTAATCTTCTAAGTTAGAATTTAGACCCTGTAGTTTAGAATCTACAGGGGTCTCTGGGGCAACGGGAAGTCCTCCAATGATTCTGCCAAAAAAAAGTGGAAAACCAAAACTTGTGGGCGCTGTGGTACGCACCCTTAGGGTCTTGGTTAAACAACACCCGGGAATAAGAGAAAAAACTCCCAAAATTCCCGGACATCTGTTAGACCACGCCCAGACCGCAGTTTAGGGTCCTCAGACCATCTCCACCGCGGGTGCTAAACCGGGTTGCTATACCGGATATAGCAACCCAAAACCCCTTTTAGCAACGCCACCGCGGGTGCTAAACCCATATCAAATTTAGCAAATCGCCTCTTGGGTTCTATTGTGTTGCCAAAGATAGATTCACGATAGAACTGCACCTGGCAGGTATCGCAATCAGATTTCCTGTGATTCTCCCTCCAGGATTTTTCATATCCCCCAAAAGGAAAATCTCATGTATATATCAACATCGGCAAAATACACACGCTATCAATGGCTCAATCCTTTCCAAGTGTTCAACTTGACCCACTTCTTCAAGAAAATTTTCCAGCTCCCACCCAGGATGAAGTGACTGTAATCGAACAAACCAACAAGGGAGGAAAAAGGTAGGTGAAAAAAAGTTTAACTACATAAATCCAACAAACAAACTGACCAAGTGGGAATCAGAAGGTCGGCCAGTTATACCGAGAGCAAAGACGTAGAGCTTTGTCGTGCTTGGATCGCTGTATCAGAGGATCCTTCAGTTGGTACTGATCAAGAGGCAATGACTTTTTGGAACCGAGTCAAGAAAGGTTTCAAGCAAGACCTCCCAACTTCTACTCAAACGGCCTTAAGTTTGAAGTCTTGCTGGCAATCGATGCAGAGAGTTATCAGCAAGTTTCGAGCCTGTGTCAATCAAGTTGAGCAGCATAGTCAAAGTGGTTCTAGCCCGGAAGATTGTTTGAATAGAGCTCTCCGACTATTCTCTGAAGACCAAGGTACAAAGTTCAAGCATCTCGTTTGTTACAACATACTAGTCAAAGTTCCGAAGTGGAGCCTTTACCTGGATGAAAACCACAGGAAGGCTCAAGAAGCGAAAGAATCTCCTAAAAAGAAACGAGCCAGAAGCCCAAGTAGCGAACTCCCAGCATCAAACAGCACACAAACCAACCCCGTCTCAGAATTTGAAGCTGCTACCAATACTTCCTCTTGTGACTGTCCGATTGGCAAGAAGAAAGCCAAATTTCTCAACCACATTGCCAGCAAAGAAAATGAATGGAAGGATTGAGTTGCGCGTGCTCACAAGGCGGTGGCAAACGAATTGAAACGTATGAACGAAATCTTTGATATCGAAGCTCAAGCGTTGAAAACAATGGCTGACACTGGAAGGAACAATTCCAACATAGTGATAATGACCAAAGATATTTCTAATTCTAACCTCGATGAAGATTCAAAGGAGTACTTTAAGCTTATGAAAAAGAAAATCTTGGAATCAATGCCAAATAAATCCTTAACTTAGTTTTCTCACAAGATTATTCTGTTTTCAATAAAGTTGTATTTTTCATTTTTCATTTATCAAACATCAAAATAAATTTAAATACAATTCATTGTGTTTATTTATCAGTGCAACAAGAAAGAAATAAAAAAGTTAATCCGATTGTGCTTTGTTTCTAGCTTCGATGTCCCACTGGTGCCTAATAAGATTGTGTCGCAATTGATGGTGAAGTTGTTTGTCTTTCATAGTATGATAGTCATCGATGAATTCAGAGAATGAGATTGGTGTGGTTTGTGACATTTCAATGGGAGTAATAATAGCTGCTGGGTTTTCATCATAAGAATAATCGAGGTATGTGCCTCGTTCGCTCTCTACAATCATGTTAGGATTATACAGGTTTTCATTATGTTGCCAAGGTTTTGGTGTTTCCATCCTTGTTCCGGTTGAGATACTATTGCAAAGCAAGATTGTAGAGCCCCAAAAGCCCGCTCGACATCTTTGCGGCAACCTTCCTGCATTTTTACAAAATGTTTTTGTTCTAGATTACGAGGCTCAGATAAAGTCTTAACAAAAACAGCCCAGTCTGGATAGATTCCATTGGCAAGGTAGTACCCTTGGTTGTAATCATTATTTTTGATTACAAATTTGCACTTTGGTCCTTCACCATTCAACAAGTTCTTGAAGAGTGGAGATTGGTCTAAAACATTTATATCATTGTGTGATCCTGGAAGCCCAAAGTAGGCATTCCAGATCCACATATCCTGAGATGCCACTGCCTCCAGGATGACGGTGGGGACCTAGAATCAGATGCAAAGGTTGAAAGATAAGAATCAACCACGAGCATTGCAAGAAGTAAATGAAATTAAACAGTGCACACCTTTTCCTTGCCTTTAAATTGCCCAGCCCAACCCGATGGACAATTTTTCCACTTCCAGTGCATGCAATCCACTGAACCGAGCATACCAGGAAACCCCCTTTTGGCACCAATTGCCATTAGTCCTTCTAGGTCCTCAGTAGTCGGCGCACGGAGGTATTCCAATTCGTAAATTGAAACTATCGCATTACAGAACCGATCCATACCTTCCAGCAGTTTCGGATAGTTGTTTCGGATAAGTTGAAGGTATCGTCATACCATCACCTGTGCTCCATACGCCAAGCATTCGACGGCAGCCGTGATCTTCACAAGAGGATGCTTTGCAACCCCATTCTTCCTAGCGCATCGGGTTTGTTTTCTGACTTAAATAACGTCTTTGTTGATCATAATTTTTTACACTTCTTGGCTCTCTTCAAGCAAGGACATGTTTGACCTGCGACCTGCACCAG